>CM057158.1:527165-772165 GCA_029962745.1 Echinometra lucunter
TTTCCCATGGATGGTTTGAATATCCTTGAAATATCTGTCTTATAACACTGCTTTCACACATACAAAATAATCATTTTACAGGGCAAATAAAAGGGAAAACACATTATTAAGCAGCAGGATATTCTTTACCTTTCTCCACATCTAGAATCTTTAGGGATATATAATTAACTCAGTTTATTGGATGGGCGGTTGCAATAACAAGAACTGAAACTGATAGATCCCCAAAACACAACATAAACATTTAAGGTTAATTACACAAAGAAGTCATTAATGTATAAACTATTATGATGAATAAAATAAATTGGGCTAATCTACAACATGCCACACCAAGAAAAATATATTCTATCCCACTCTAAAACTCTCTTTCTTTTTCTTGATATAACAGAGAGGAAATACTCCCTTGTTCATGACTTTATAAAGCAACATCTGCAATATATCTAGAGAGATTGTAATTAAAGTTAACATTGGCTCTAGATGGAAAATGAAATATGAAACTTGAATTTTTTTTTTTTCAAAATGTCGCTTAATATGAGAAAATGTGCATGCTCCATATTGATTCAAACACCATTTCGAATAATTGTTTCTCAAGATCAAAGAGATAGACATACTATTGTTCATTTTAAAAAATGTTGAAGAAAAAGACAAGGATATCACACTTGCAAAAAGAAGATGACGATGGATTTGTGGGCCTTCTCTCAACTTAATTAGTTTGGAGAACAAGCCATTGAAGAGGAAGAAACATGAAAAGATTATGATAGTGAACTTAAAGAGGTGAGAAAGATAGTGAGATGAGAAGAGAGAGAAAGAAAAATCAAACAGGAAAAGATACAGAAAGAGAGGGAGAGAGAGAATGCAATGAGAGGAGATGAGAGAATGCGCTGAGAATAGACAGAAAGAGAAAGAGAAAGAGAGAGAGAGAGAAAAGAGAGAAAGAGAAAGAGAGAGAGAAGAAAGAGAGAGAACAGGGGAAAGGAGGACAGGTGAATTTCATCTAAGGGCCAGAGAGAAGTATCGATCGTCTACTAATAACTCCTCCAGCAAATGAACAAAAAGACAGCTTCATGGTCGCTTTACCTTCTTCAAGAAATGGCGACAAAAAGTGTCATTATTAGAGAAAAAAAAGAGAGAGTTCGTGTGAAACTGTGAAAGTAAGTAATATAACGGTTTAACTCAAGCTGGGTGGGGAATGACAGACATGAAAGAACTTGATTTCATTTTTTTTTTCAAATTCATCCTCAAGCATTTTAAGTAAAGTCATCTACTTTGTATGATATTCACATGTCATAAGGACTTACTCTATAACTAAATTCTAAGTGTTTAGTGGAATAAAAATATTCTTGGCATCTTTGCTAATATTTCAAAAGAAGTGATGTTGCATGAAATTACATCTCCCAACACACTTGGACTACAACAATGTTTGATTATCAATATCATACCTTGATAGCAAAGTCTTTCAGTGTCCAAATTAGGCTTATAATTTTTTTTTATCTATGTATGTATGTTATTATCTCTCCATCTCTCTCTCTTCATCTTTTTCTCTCTCTCTCTCCCCCTCTCATTCTTACAAACATATCTTTGCAGTTTTCTCTCTGTATTTATATGTGCTTTCATCTCTATCTACCCCTTCCTTCTCTGTAGAGTGTATTTTATTTTCATATTTCTTCCTTTGTTATCTCTCTCTGTCCCTCCCTTTCTCTCTCTCTCTCTCTCTCTCCCTTTCTCTCTCTTAATTTGTTGATTTCATCTCTCTGTATGACTTGTTTTCTTTGTGAAGGTAAGGAGGGTTGAATGTTAGCGGGTGTAAACAGCTAAAGTCTTGATTTCACACTGGGGAGCTGTATGAGCCAAGGAAGGCAGGAAGTGATCTTATTCAAGTGGTAGAAAGGGGGAAAGAGAAGCCTAGATTGAGCTCTAATTGAACAGAGAAAGCCCACTCAAGAATCACCATGCCATTGAAAGGACCGGCCGGGGCAGAATTTCATTTCCACGTTCCTCTAATTAACTGCAAAATCAATAACTTTCAGTAAATCTGAAAAATCAATAGCATCACGTATATGACCAATTTGCAGCATGCTGCCACTCTGCTGTTTTTATTTCTCTTCATTTTGTATACTCTTCTTTCCCTCTCTCTCTTCAACTCCTCCTCTCTTGAGGCTCATCGTACTAATGCCCCCAACTGAGGCCAAGCGATGGTAATTTCGTTAACGAACTTGAGCAAAAATCTTCTGCTACACGGCTCCTCCAGAGTGACAGGTAAAGATTTCATACATCTCTTAAGATGCCTTCACGTCTCACGGCACCAACATACTCTGTTATATAACATCTTCAGAGAGAAAGGAGTGCAAATGAGATTTTGATCTGAAGTAAAAAAAAAGCTCACACCTGACTGGAGAATAAGTTAATCCAGTCTAAAACAATCGCTTCATACCAAGCTTCTATCTCTCACGACAGGGCATGAGCTAACCCAAGCTAGCAGAGCTTTAATTAACATTTCCACAGTTCTCGCCCACATAACCATGCACTTTACTTCCAATGCTCTACTGCCCAATGAATATTAACACCTCACATCCTATCCTCTCTCTCTCTCTCTCTCTCTCTCTCTCTCTCTCTCTCCGTACTCCTACATATACGCATTCCTATGTCCATCATGTCCCTCTCAATCATTAGTACACATGTCAAAAAAACAATTAGACATCAGACACAAGGATTAATTGGTAATGCATCATACTTCCCCATATTAGGATTCAACCCCCCCCCCCCTTCCCCGTCCCATTGCTTCATTCTTGTCCAAATACTCCATTTCCCTTCTTAATTAGCGCCAGCAACTCGGAAATGTGCATTCTCTGGGCAGAGGACGTGTGACTCTACAGTAACCGTTTAGAGAGGAATTAAGCATACAGATTGCGGCTGTCCTCATCAGGTCACTCTCTATGCATACTTACTAGCGATAGAATGCAATGCCTACCTACATCTTTCTCACTTCCTAATCAACTACTTTCCTATGAGTAATCTCTATCTCTCTCTCTCTCTTCATTCCAGTACTTTTTTTTTTCTCTTCTCTACCCCAGCATCTCTTTCCTCTCCCATTTCTTCCTCTCTCTCCCTATTTCTTTCTCTCTCTCTCTCCCTCTCCCTCCTTACCTCAACAATCCCCTACATCTCAATGCATGTCTCTTTCTCTCTCTCTCTCTCACTCTCTCTCTCTCTCTTGCTTTTTATTTCTTTATTTTCTTTTCAGACCAATTGGTACCTTTTACATTTTCATCACCACGATGTATTTTTTCCCTCTACTAAAGAATTTTCATTTTTTCCTTTTATTGAGCTATAAACACAACTATACAACATATTTTTCCCCTGAACCCCTTCCTACATTGGTCAACCCCCTTCATCTCATCAAGCTGGTATTTGATGAGATTATACGATGAGATTAGAGGTATGAGAGTCCATCTCTATTTCTCTTTCTTTCTCTCTCTCCCTCTCTCTCTTTCCTATTCCTGTCATTGACTCTCCTACTAATCACAAGCTCTGTTTATGAGACATGCAACCCAAAGAATGCAATTAGTCCCATCAAGGTAGCTTGCCCTTTCACAATCCACATGATCTGTATGATTCAACTTTCAAATAACAACTGAAAACAGTTCAACTTGATCAAGAACATCAACTCCTAATCCAAACTCTAAAAATCATTGGCCCTACACCCCCCCCCCCCCCCCCCCATATTTGGGGCCGTGCCAGGCATGTCCCACTATTTCTATTTCTACAGATACTTTTTTATTTCAGTAGGAAATCAAAAGGTGCCCTCTATGCTGAAAGGCTGTCACTTCCGGTTCTTCATGTCAGTATTGCCAAATAGGAGGTTGAGAATAGTTTTTAGATCACCTGTATGCCATTAAAATCACCTTCTGTTTTCCTTTAAATTTTACGACACCTATTTTCAAAGGGGGTTCAAATGCAGGATTTACAGTTGTCTTCTCGTCAAACAGATGAACATAGTTCATGCACATCTGTTGAAAGTCACACAAGGGCATAACATGAATATTTATGCCCTTCTTTCTCTCAATGCAAATTTGCAAAAAATGTGGATTTTTTTTTGTCCAGTTAAACTTTGATCAAAAAATTCAATTAAAATTGAACATACCTACTAGTGCTCTCTACCAGAGTAGACATCCATTGCCATAATCTGTAACAAAACACAGACAATATACCATGAAATTAATGGATACATTGGAAAAATATATGACATGAATGTGATATTTATAAGGTTTGTATGAATATTACTTTAAAAATATTCATCATTATTCATTTTGTGGTTTTTTCCCCTCTTATATCAAAAGAAGAGTGTAAAGTATACAATGGGGGGGGGGGGAACATGAGCTAAGATCATCAAGGAACAGCAACAACAATAAAAGAAAGGAGCACATAATAATAATATATTCAACAGCATGTGGACTGATGAAGTTTGACAAACAAATACAAGACACACAGACAGACAGACAGACAGACAAACAAACAACATACAGAAGGATAAGACAGGAAAAAAATCAAACTTAGTCATTATCTGCAATCTGCAGATTCATTGATGACCAGTTTGATCAAATTATCTAGCAAGCTAAATATAGTTAAATTAATTTGGTAGAGATCACAAGAGTGTTGAATGGTACCAGAAATCTTGCATTGACTCTATGACTTCTGTATGACCTCTAGCTCTCACTTACCTGAGACTCACATCGAATATTTCTTCCAAATATAACATACCTTATCCACTTTACAAGACATACTATTACAGTTTCCTAAATGTCTAAATGTTTCAATGAAGGCAAGTGAAAAAACAAGTAATTTATACAAAATGTGCATCACCAAATACTGAATTAAACACTTTTCTTCAATACCAAAAAGAAAAAAATCATAGGAATTATGAAGTTATAAATAAAAATTCTAAAAATCCTTTTAATTTCTATGAACCAATTAAACCATATGATTCAAGTACAAGTCTCTTTTCCTTTTCTTACAATACTATAATTGATGCAAGTTTAATCTCAATATTTTCAAGATAATTTTTTTTTATCTTTCCATCCTAATTAAAGAAAAAAAAACCTACTCAAGGAATCCTTACAGACCTTTTCTTTATATGCAAGACTAGGATCAGTCAACAAGTTTCTTGTAGTACTTCAAAATCAAAATCAAGAAGCTCTGTGAAAACAGAAGGAAAACCAAAATGGCCGATTTGTCCCCAGAAAAGAGCCCCTCTGGGTTTCTTCCATTAATTATCACTCTGTCACCTTGCATTAGAATTCAGCAAGTCAACAAGGTGTGAGATCGCACAGCGCCAGTTCGCTCCTTAAACGAGAAAATTTGCTCTAAAAACACTCTGTTCTGGCAGGTCATTATAATAATCTGAATCATCTGACAGGGTTTGTGCAAATATGCATAGCATCTTACACTCAGGTATTTACTTCATGTTTCTTCCATGTATTGACTCTCTTTCCTTTCTGCATACTATCACTTATCCTATCTATTCTTATGAGTTTCTTGGAATTCATAAAGCAACTGCAAAAGAAAGTTCTCTTTTCCTTTTCTTACTTACAATTTGCAATGTCATCCTTCCATCCTATTTAATTTTAAGCATATAATTCCCAACAAATCTTTCATAAAAACTTGATCAGAAAACATGACTTATTTGGTACCTAGGGAGCCTGGAAACATATTATTACACATCTTATTAGTATAAAAATCTCAATTTATCTTTTATTTATTCATACACATCACATTTCCATGCATTTCATGATCAGCCCTTCTGTCAATTAACTCTGGTTTTCTTTATTCTCTATATTCATATCTCTTTTTTTATCTCAACACACAACAGTTATCAATTTTGTACACTGAGTTCAAGGGCAATCACAAATCGCTTCAGTAAATAAAATGTGCAAATACGCTTCTGGATGTTATCTTGAACTTTGATAAAATGACAAAAGAGCCATTCTCCAGACGATTTATGCTGTCTTTAGTCTTCAAATCTGGTGACTTTCTTCTATTTTCTCCTGATTTTTTTTTTGTGTGTGGGGTGACAAATTTGGTTTGACGGGGTAAATGAGGCAGGAGGGCATACCGGGGATGAGGGATGTGCAAGAGGGTGTGACAGATGAGCATACCGGCAGTAACATCCTAGATGTATCTTCAAGACGTTCCTTAAGACGTCTTCATTTCACAGGTGGATGTGACTGGCGGAGAAGAAAGAGAAAGAGGAGGAGGGAAAGAAAAAGGAGAAGGTCAAGCCTGGAGAGGAAAAGGACAAAAGGGAGATGGAGGAAAATAAGGACTGCATCTTTACTCAATGGAGATAGACATCAAGGAGGAGGAGGAGGAAGCAGAGGAGGAGAAGAAGAAGAGGATTAGTGAAGAAGAAGGGGAAGGAAAAGGACTGCATCCTTACTTGAGAAAAGAGATGGAGATCATGGAGGAGGAAGCAGAGGAGGAGGAGAAGAAGAGGATGTGTGAAGGAGAAGGAAAATAAGGACTGCATCATTACTTGATGGAGGAGAATGCAGAGGAAGAGAAGAAGAAGAGGATGAGTGGAGAAGGAAAAGGAAAAAGAAGGACTGCATCATTACTTGAGAGAGGAGATGAAGATGAAGGAGGAAGCAGAGAATGATCGCATCCTTCCTTATTGGAGGAAATGGAAATACTACAGTTTAAAAACTTCTGTTCCTTGAACATGTCTACCTTAACTTCATTTCAAACATGCTAAATGATTCAGGTGCTTGAACAGGCAAGACTACAAAAAATTTACGCAGTCATCTATCTCAACATTTCAGAAAATATCTATAGAATATACATGTAACAAGGAGAAAGGATCTTTTAGTTTACACTCTGGGTGAAACCTTTGCATTCACAGAAGTAAACTTATTTCTAAATAATTTCAAAAGCATTACATGATAGATGACTACCAGTATGAATGTAAACTATGTTTTTATTTATTTATTTATTTATTTATTTCATTTCCAGGTGAGATATGACAGAGACAAGTACATAAAGAACACAAAGATAACAAAATCACAGTACATTGTATAAAGATTTAGCACCAGCCAATGCCTGGGGATTACCTAAAAGAATTTGGGAATTCTGTCTATGAGGTTCTCCACATTGGCTGGTGCATACATCAAAAATGTTTGGAAGTTCTTTACATATATCAAATGCCATTTTTAAATGGAAAAATTCTAATTCTACTGCCACTGATATTCTAACAAATTTGTCACTTTAAAATTGTAAAATGCTATGGAATCATATCAGAGAGATTCAAATACTGTGAAACCAAAATATGAGTAAGAAAGAATTTTCTGTGAATTTTATGTGTGGTCCAGATTAACAAATGTTTCATGCAATGATATAACTGAATCACAATTCCAAATTCTGGCAATCCACTGGAATTTCTTGAAGTGACATTTGCTTTAAATGATCATTCACGTAAGTTTCATATTTAGAAATATCTGCTGTATAGATTAGTGCACACTTTACAGAAATTTGACCATTCAAAGTATGTTATTGCATTGATGACCAAAATTAACAAGATAGATTCTACAGCAACAATGATAAAACTGGACTTCATTTTTCTTTACGAAGTGGTGTCATCCTAGAATGTGAAAGTACAATGTCTTTCTGGCTCTGAATAGACAACATATTCTTTATGTTCAAGAAGCAAACTGCAATCGGTTATGAAATAAGTCTTCAATCAGCAAGGAGGCCCAGTCAACCCATTTTTCCCCCCCTCTAAACTATACACTCTGAATGATGGGAACATGTCAACCCTCTCCTGGATGCCAGCAGATTGTTACGTCAGGTATATCGACTTGGTGGGATTGTTTAATGAGGACATCACTAGCTCCGGTCTCTAAACCGCATCCCCCAGCATCCATGAGTTTACCATCCATCTTCAGTTTACATCTCATCAACACATACCTGCATTCTCACTCCACACTTAGTCTTACATACAGACTCACATCATTCAGTTTACATCTCATCAACACATACCTGAATTCTCACTCCACATTTAGTCTTATATCCAGACTCGCATCATTCAGTTTAACTCTCATCAACACATACATGTACCTGCATTGTCACTCCACACTTAGTCTTACATACAGACTCACATCATTCTCACTCCATCCTCCTAGACTTACAGGCAGACCCATATCCACTTGTTTTGTTTGTTGTTGTTGGTTTGATTTTTATGGTGCATATCATTCAGTTGTATCTATGCCTAATATATTCTTGTTGGAAGTTTTATTTAAAAAAATATTTAAAAATCCCATGCTCATCCCTTACTCTTACAACCAGACTCAATTCTACATCTGCATTCTCACTTCTTGCTATCTACTAGTCTTACATAAAGATTCACACTGCATGCTTCCCATCTCAATCATCAAACAAAGTTAGTCTATTACAAAGGCTCCAACTTAGCAGCCCAACTTCAGTCAGCAAGCTGGTCTAGCCAAGGAATTATTATATTCACATATTACAGTCCCATAAAACAAATTCTAGTTTCTCATTCACACTTGTGGAAAATTATGTACTTTCATTTCTATCCTGCAAAGTTAGTCTATCACACACAGACTTAAGCTTGTCAGCTATATCCTATACAATATACTGAAATCCTTAGTCTCTCCACAGACCCTACCACAGGGTCTATGGTCTCAAGGACTCTGCTAAATGTGTTCATACTTTTAATCCAAGCGCATATATGATTAAACTTAGCACATATTGATGTATCAAAGCAAGAAAGGGATAAGTCACATGCACAGATTTGGGGGGGTGTTTTGAATAAAAAGAGAACCATGTGAATGGAAGAATTAATGACAAAACGATTGCACAATGCATAGGAATTTGAATGAAGATACCATGAACGTTATCCTGAAAGGGAGTGAGAGAGGGAGGGAGAGAGATCAACAACAGAAGGACACTGATAAATCAAGAGATAAAAGATAGAAAGAGGGAGTGGAAGAAATATAGTGATATACCTACACAATTAAATGAATAGCACCAGATACAGTGAGAAAATGAAAAAAAAAAGGTAGTGAGATTGAGAAGCTATTCAGTTCAATATGAGGAAGCAAGCAAGCCAGAGTCCACAAACAACTTAATCAATGCAGCAATTTAGATTGCTTTACCTATATTCTGCTAGCAGTAGGCTCGTCATACACATTAACTTACATTATCGTCATCAAGATACATTGCTGGGGCGAGGGGGAGGACCAGAAGAGGGTGAGAGTGCTTTACACTGACAGTATCAACATTAAAATCTAGCTAGCTGTATGTGTAATCATCTTCCATCCCTCTTATCTTGCCTCTTCTCTTTCTTAACTGATAACAAAACCTGTTGGTCCAATAAAGCAGCTCATATATCTTGTTTACCCTGATTTAATGAGTTTTTCAGAGCAGAGTTATGACCGTCTAATTATTCCCAAGGATGGCAATATTTGCCGCTTTCTCGGAACATGCGAATTAGAGAGATTTTGTCTTCCTGCGTACAAGCCTTTAATCAGTAAGCCAGACTGGACTACATACAGCAGCACCATGACCTAATAATCAAAAGCCTGCAAGCTGCTAGTTTTTCCTGTTGGTTCTTTCAATATCTCCTTGTCACGATCCTCTGCTAAATCTTCAACCTAATTACCCTAAGATTCCAACGTTCTAAATTCACAGCTCTCTCTTTCTTTCAAACATCGACATGAGAGTTGACCCCAAACTCCATTAGTATTTACTGCGTGAATCATCAAACGCTTCTTGCAATGTAGCATAAAAAAGCTGCACTTAAGTGCTTATCACGTTACACTCGCTTACAGTCCCAGTTTGGAATGAGTGCATAGGGAGGGGTGTATTCAATGCAGGAGAGGCATGGGAGTAATTAGACTACCCAAAGGTCTATCATCATAGCTTTTGGCAAGGAGAAAAGAAGGAGGAAGAATTTTGATTCCTCAAATAAAATGTCATAAAACTGGGGAGAATAACTACAAAAACGGTTGATATTTATATCTTTGCAAAAATGTACACATTAGTATCAGGATAAATAAATTTGAATCTGCATTTGCATGAAAGAAGTAAAGCAGTGGATGGAGAGATGTGAAGATTAAAAGCCTTTATAAGAGCCAAGAAGAAATGGAGTAGAGTGGATTCATCAAACTACTTGGTTGTTGACAGGAAATATGCAAGTTCCATTCCTTCACTGCTTGTCTAATCCTATCCCATTACTGGCATATTGATAGCTTGGTCCCTAGTTTCTCAACAAGGTTTCAAACAAGGGTTTCCAAACGAGGGTTAGCTTCCTGTCAACTCGTCACAGCTGCTTTGCACTCTTTCATTAGGTCAGGCCTCACCTTATATGACCTTGGACTTAATCATCAACATGATTCACCTACTTCTTTCTCTCAGACTTTGACACAGATTTTATAATCATCACTATTCTACAATTCATACTTTTTATTGAATTATATTTTCCACCTTACAGACACAGGGTCATAAGTGCAGTTGAATTTATGGACACTTTTTCCCTGAAAGTAGTTTCAAACTTTTGTATTCATCTGTTAATACTTCAGTTTGCTCTATTTCAACTTCATAATCAAGAATGCAGGGAAAACCTACCATGTTGGTAAGTCTCTAGCAAGCCTTGCAGTCATCACTTTTAATTACTGTGGGAGAAACATATTACAGTGTGAATATTCATGTGAAGTGTGAACATTAAGCATTTTCTGAAGTATCACTCTAAATCTAATCAAAGGTGTTAATAATTCACAGAACTTCTTTCACAGTATGAGATTCTCTATGCAATTAATCTTTCAGTTTTTATTTTTAGATACAATTATTCAAACTGATAAGTCAAATAAACTTTTCAATATTGCACAGTTTTCCCCGGGGGGGGGGGGGGGGGGGGGGGGGGGCACTCAGTATATCATGCGTGGTGGGTATGTGACGCGGAGAAGACCCCCATTTTTACACTCAAATTTCCGGTCCAAAGGATAGCATTTTCTTCTTATCGAGAAAAAGAACAAAGAAAACCGTTCCAAAGCATAGCATTTTCTTCTTATCGAGAAAAAAGAAGAAAGAAATCCGTTCTAAAGCCTCGCACACTTTTCATTTCGCCGTTCTGGCCACATTGATCCGTTATAATAAGCTTCCTTTTTGGTGAAAAGCGACCTGCACTGTACCGCACGTAGGCCAGCCAGCTAGCGCTGTCTGACCATCGCCTCAGCGCGAGCGCACCCGGCGCCCATGCTGCCGGGCTAGCTGCATACACGTATGCCCGTTCCATAGGGATGCATACGCACTCACACGCAGGCGAACCGTTCCAAAGACCCCCGTTTTCACAAACATTTGTAGTTCCGAAGCTCGTTCCGAAGACCCTCCTTTTTACAATAAGCCCGTTCCAAAGCCCCCCGTTTTTTGTCTTGCCCGCGGCACATACCTACCACTTTTGGGGTCGAGTGCCCCTCCCCCGGGAGTTTTTCATCACAATCAAACATGAAATTCATATTCTCTTAATACAATAATCCTCTCTACAGGGAAATCATTGTTTTATCTGGTTTTAGATCAAATTTTATTTACACATTTCCTTATCGTCCATCAACACAATGTTGATGTATCTAATAAAGACAGAGAAATGCTTTTAAAGAATGTATCCTGTTCTAATACATTATCACCCCTTATCATCTGTACAGATACTCTTTACCTTATAACAGTTCTTCCAACTTCCAGAGAAGATAGGACAAAATAGATAAATCGTGATAAAAAAAGCTTGTGAATTTATTTTTAGAGTGAGGTATATGATGAGGAAGTAGACAAAAGCAAGCTTTCATCAATATTCACAGGTTTTATCATGAAAAAGCAGAGTAGGATACGGTCTAAAGTATTAACCTGAATGACCTGTGACACAAGCTAGCATTTTCATTTCCTCTTAACACATCTAGAGAAAAAAAATACCATAAATGGGTCATGCAGAGGTGTCAATTTCCTAAGCAGGCTTTTTTTTAATATACAAGTATTATGAAATGAAAGTACAGAAAAGTGAGTTGATATTAGGAATGACAGAGAGAGTTTGAGAGGAGCAAAAATGACACATACAGGATTCTCTTCCTCTCGTCAGGATATGATTAAAACCTTGTTGGGACGATGAAAGAAACAACGCAAAAAAACAAACCCAACAGAAATCAACCATCAGAATTCCACAGCATGTAATGTACGACACTAGGAATGATGACTACCGTGTTTTTGTTCTCCATCACATGTCTCTTCATTTTTCTGTCTCATTAATTTCCTGAAAATCCATCTTGACAGAAGACTGCATGACAGGTGCACACTTCACCTTCACCCTCTCTCCCTGTGACAGCTAATTACCACCAAAACATGACTCGCCTTCTCTCCTTCTCATAATTACTCTTCATTAAACTTCTTCACAAACAAAGAAAAGACACTCTCCGTAGGCTCTATTGGAGTTCCTAGCCAATGTTTCATTGATTTTTTTCTTCCCCATTAAACTGTTTCATTTCCTCAATTAATCCAGCATTGCCCAGCATTGTCGAACCTCAGCCTTATTCACATTCAAAACATTTTCTGAAACATGAAAATAATCCAACCTTTCACTTGATTCATTCATTCTCAAATTATAGAATGTAAATCTTAAATATGCCTTTGGTGTTTCAAGCTGTTATTTATGGAAATATAATGCCTGTGAATTAAAATAAAACCCAAATCGCACTATTTCTCATTCATTTTCTTCTACTAAAAAAATGATTTCTGAAAATTGTAGTCAAACAAAAACTGATTCCTTCATAAATGTATTTAGCAAACAAATAATTGATGATGGTGATACTAACAATTAAATAAATTGTCAAAATTTTAGAGAGAAAAAAAAACTTCTTAGTTTTGGTTTAAGTGCCATCTGAATATCTCTGAAAATGAATAAATAGTATGCAAACAAAAATACTATTAAAAAAAAGACAATAAACTGAAAGACTATTATTCTTAGAAAAGGAGTTTCATCTACAACTTATGCACAATCTCTGCAAAAACATGGTAAGATTCTATATTGAAACTTCAATTTTCAAATGATTTTTACTAATAAAAGTATCCAGCTAAACTAGATCAGTTTCCATGGCAATCTGTAAACGTGAACCAATAAATGAATCAAATTTGGATTTAATATCCGATTTGGACTCAGTAATCATTGCTAGTACTCTTCTTTTTTCTTGGGAAGAGAAATATCATGTTTCTTTAATTTGCTACCATTTCTTCTCAATTCATCATTTGGAAAAGACCTTTTTCTGATATAAAAACAGTGAAAGCAGTGAAAGTACCCAAAGGTATCATTACTGCAGTGATGATGTCAATGTAGTAGAAAAAACTTTGACTTTTGTTTGAGCTTTGTTGAGCTGTTGATTAAATGGTACAAAAATAGAGCCTGAGCTTAGATGATTAGTGGCTCAAAAACACTTACTCACAGTGGTATTAATCATTAGACTGATGATAGAGTCAGGGGTTTACACTCATATCAGATATGAAACATACTACACTGAGAATGACAACATAAAAGAATAGAACCATTTGTCATGTTAATAAATATAAGATGAGGAAAGAACAGTTATAATACCATCTTTGAAACAATTCTTGACTAATGGGGGATTTTAGTGTACAAATGCTTCACCTTAAAGAAGAATATGTGAAACACTTTCAAAACCAATAATACATGTGATAAACAGTTATTTAGGGAGGGAGGGGACGAATCCATTTTGCCAAGGACAGAACATCGTAGATATTCCCCTCTCACATCGATCAAGCAATGAGTAAATTCATTAAAGAAAAGAACATCGATAGTGGTAGCCTCTTTCTCAGGGTTACATCCGAGATTAGTCCAAGCATTTTGGGGTTTTTTTTGTCCATGCCTTTGATTTAACTCACTCTCAAGGCCATGCTGGAGAAACAAGGAGAAAGAGAGAGGGAGAGAGAGAGAGGGGGACAAATAAATCTGCATAAAATACAAATTGATTGATCGTCAGGTTCTCTTGCATCATTTAATTCATTTCCAAGCCGATTTCATTAGAGCGGCAATACATGAACCCTAAAAAAGTGCAGCGGATTATCGGCCCATTAGCAAGCCCTACTTCCAAGCGATAGGAGGAGCGGTCAACCTCCCCCCATCTCAGCTTGTCTTTGCTCAATGCTTTCTCTTTATATTCTATTGTTCCACCTTTTAATTCTCTCTCTTGCTCTAGTCTACTAATGCAAGACTCTCTTTATCGCCCATTCTACCTTACATTCCTCTCTCCTGCAGTATTCTACCATTTCAAGACCCTTTGCTTTACAAGGCCTTCTCTTTCTATTTACCTCTTATTCTACATTCTACATCCCCCCCCCCCCCTGCAGTCATACACCAATACAGAACCTGTTTTTACTTAATACTTTCTGTTTACATTCCTTATTTTGCCATTAAATTCCTTTTCTCATCTCCACTCTATAAGACCCTAGTCTTTATTCAATGCCTTCAATTTACAGCGATAAATTTCCACATAAAACAAAGATCAAAAGTATAAATATACTAAGCTATTGACCACTGGCCAAAGAATACATAAAATGGGCATGTCTGTTCTGCCTATAGCAGAAAAAGTATTAGAAAATGCTCTGACTTACAAGAACTTCATTCTTCAAATAGTATTTGGATGGGGTATCAATAATCAGATAGGTCAGTGGACTTGTTATCTCAATAGGATGATTTTTTTTTAAAAGAATGAGTGTAATCTGTTTCATCTAGTTTCACAAAGTTTAGAATTTTCTTGGATAAGTAGAATGCTACATTGTAAAGAGTTGTTTTGATAATCTAAGAGTCGATTCTATGATGATTCTAGTGATTAATGTGAATCCTATCAAGAAATAGCTGCTTCTGAAGATGTAAGACTAGGTCATGTTTAAAGAAGTCTCCTCAACTATCCTGAAGACTTGATTGGCCTTTAGGGGGTGATTCCGTTTCGTTTCCATTCGAATCTCGTCGATTGATTAAGACCAATTGTGTACAAAAAGACGGCGCTTTCGGTCGTCATTTCCTCCTGATCACTGGCGAAGCTTCATCATATGGGCAGCAATTGTCTCAGACTCATCTCCAAAACACGGAACACAAAATGAGATTTTGATTGCTAATTATTACAGAATTGGTAAAAAATTTCAGCTTAATTATAAAGCAGAGTACTTTTACTGTTTCTCTCTTAAAAGGGAAAGTGAGTTGGAGGGAAAGAAGATGGAGAGGTACCCCAGAGACAATTTGATATAGAATTATTTCTGCTAACAAGTTTGGATCCAAAGATGTTTGCCACGGAGAAATGTAATTATAGTATTTACGGGTAAGCAGTCAACAGATTCTCCCTCAAACAAAGATATATCAGATATCTTCTGATTAGTTAGAGAAATCATTTCTGGTGTATGGCTTCTTTCTCTTTAAGTGATAGCACAAGGTAAAATGGAAAACTTCTCAATTAGTTTCAATTGAAAATATTCTTCAGCAACACTTTCAGCATAGCTTATGATATCAATTCTTTTTTTCTTCTTCTTCTTCTTCTCCTTAATGATAATGATTTTTTTTTTTTACCTGATATATACTATTTTCCCCAAAAATGTACTACATGAAGGCCTATATGTTTTATATTTTATGCTGTTCTGCATTCTAACATATATAGTGATATTAGTTCAGAATGAGAAATGAGACATATCATGGTAATATTTGACTCAATTATCTTTGTTTCATCGGCATTATTCCCTCTTTTTTCAATGATTTTGAGATCGACAGACTGAAAATTTGAAGCAGCAGTCTATCTCAATAGGCTATATTACATACAAAGATTTACTTTCAAGATGGAAGTTGTGAACAGTATTCAACCACTAAATCAACCACTTTTCATTCTTCTGTAACATGAGAACATCAGCAATATGGACAATAAAAAATGGTTTTTTCCCCCCAGTAATTTAATTGCAATTCCTAATTTTCTCATCTTCTTAATTCCCTATCATATGAAACATAGGTACAATAAACATTTCTTTCTAAAGCTCACTTTTTGAGGTTTGCTAAATTGAATTAAAAAAGTAATTTCCTGCTTTTATCTCACGTTTCATAACTTTCATGACAAAAGGTACAGCAGCTCGCTACTTTCAGAGCTGCGAATTAAAACTGATTTGAATGTTAATTCCTAATGCATTACACAACCTTCAATAATGTTGAGACAATTGTATTTCATGCATTCAAATCCATATATTTCATCCTCAATATTCCATCCTTCGTCTCCCTTTCGCAATAATTTCAATAATTTGTACAGTACTCACTTTGATTGCAATCCTTTATTTCCTCTTTGCTATTTTCATTCCCAAATGAATTGCATTTTAACGCCATCCTCACACGTCTGTGTAGAATTGGCATAAATGCGCACGCAGACGGAGCTCACCTTGGAAGCAGAAAGATAATTGTGTCGGTGATGAGGAAGAAAGAAGAGGAAAAGAGAAGGCTGATAGATGGATTGAAGCAGATAAACAAGAGGCAAGTCTGCCCTGGAAAATAAAACCACACAGTTAATTGGTATTATTCAAATTGTGGCAACACGAGTAGTCAGCCTGGAACACATCTCTTAATTCTCATGCAAATTTCCATCAACAGCTTTTCATGCGATCTTTTAATATTTCATGCCCCATCACACTCACGATTGCTCATTCTCTTCTCTTTTAATTCCCTCATTTCTTTTGCTCTTTCCATCTCTCTCTTTTTCTCTCTATTTCATCAGAGCAATAATTCTCACACCTCAGCGAGATGAAACTTGATTGATGGATTGTAATCAAAATGGAATTAATGAATAAAAGCCATAACCTGAAGGCTATGCAACCAACCAATACACTTTCATATCATTATGATTATTAATCAGAAGAAAAGGAGTCTATGTGCCACACACACGCCAATATATACTTCTATTTCAATATATTTATCTGATCCACCTCATATTGGTGGTTTAGTGGCAAATTGCACTAAATATCTGTTTTGAAAAAAAAAAGCATTAAAAAGAAAACTCTTAGATTTACCATATGGTCCAATCAATTTAATTTTCTAACTAATCATAAAATAACATGATGCAAAAATGGACATAAAATACATCTCCGTAAAAAAAAAATAAACAAATGCACACACAAAGAACAACTATTAATTACTCTCCTCTTTGCAAAAAAGCAGTTTACTGCAATCAAAGAAAATTGTTAAAACAAAAAAAAAACTGAGAAGAAAAATTAATAACTTTAAAAAGGATCAAAAAGTAGCTTAAAAATAATAAACAGTTTGAAAAGATGTGATCTCCTCCAACATGTCTACAAACATTTACAAGAAATTAACCTCATGCTAACTCACATTATAATGCATTTATATTTGTTATGGGGAAGGCTTTCATTTTGTTAGCATAACATCACATGCTTGATTTGTGATCAGTGAATGATAGGAATATTCTGAAGGTGAATCTTCATCAAGTCTAATTAGTCTGCTAATTTTCTGTAAGCATACTGAATACAGTCCCAACTACTACTCACTAGGTCTGATGAATATGATATTCAATACAAGGTCTTCATTATCTCTAAATCTGTCCCATTTTTTATGATTATAATTTATTCAAATTTAACCAAGATTCACAGATGAGCAATTAGGCAAGCTTTTACTAACTAGTCAATCTCTGATGCTGTGATAAGTCACTGTGAATGACAAATGCTTGCTAGTATCGTATAGAATACCATTACCAACACACATGACTACTACTCGGTCTGATTTGGTGATCTTAATCATCTCCTTGTAATGGCGTTGCATTCTATACACACCGACAAACCTTGCTGATGTGTATTGGAAGGTGAGCATGCATAAATTTCTGACTTGGTATGATCTAAGGGTGATAATTATTCCATCTACAATCGCCATCAAAGAAATAAAATTGACGGGTCTCTTGGGATTTTCTCATCACACATTAAACAGTAGTCACTGAGCTCTGTATGAAATCAATCGAGGGAATACAGTTTTCTGCTTAATACTAGATACAACTTTCATCTCATTTCATTCCAGCACATTATGAAAATGGAAGGAAATTGCAATTAGTGCAAATAATTGCTAATTTTATGCGCTGCGCTATGAGTTTTGTAATGGAAGGATACGTGTGATGTTGGTATGTGTTTCACAAAAGCTAGTAGTAATTACTCACACACTTGTTATTGAATACTGTGCATCATCAATCAATAGTTTTAATTCCATTGTGTTGTCATAGCAACCATCTCTATTTTGTTCTCTGCTTACCACTATACAGAACATAATCATTTCTATTTTAATCTTCTTATATGAAAGTTGCTTAATTGAACCGTGATTACCAGTTATGAATTCTAAGCTTTAATATCATTTTCGTAGCATTTTAATAGCATTTTTTTAAGAAACAAAAATACAAAACCAGAAACAAGTTCCAAATTCACATGGGGCAACTCAAATAAATTTTCATCATCCCTCCAAATATCTAAAGTTATCTCTTTTGTTTTCTTTCTTTCTTTCTTTTTTTGCTTCTTTCTTTTTTGCATTGAATCTTCCTTTTTTCCTCTCCTATTCTGATTCATTTTTATTTCTCTTTGCTATGTACTTCTGTTTCTTGTAACATATCTAACCAGAGTTTGTGATTTTATCATGCTTTTTGCTTACATATAGTTTTGGTTTTATGAAAGAAGGATAGTGACAAGTTATGATTTGTACAGATAAACATAATACCAATTTAGACTATTATCTACACTATATCTGCTATGGTTATATCAAATTTAAGGGTAATAGATATATAGTGCATATTGATATCTTACATAAATATCATATCAAACCCTTGATTACACAACCAAGAGAGAGCACATGACCTTAGTTGAACTCCAAACTTTATAATCTGAAGAGAAAAGTCCTTATACATTTTTTCAACACTTCAACTGCTTCAGCTCACCTTATCCAAGTCTATCTTTGTGATGCTTTATGAAATCAAGACAAGAGTACAAAATAAAGTACACAGGTCATGAACGCAGAGTGTGATTATGAGCTAAAAGTACAGACGACAATAGGAAGTTGATTTGGATCTTCGTTCCTTACGCTCCCAGCTTAATTTGTAAATGTGATAACGGTGAGTCGGCATCAATTATAAATTACCAGACGGCATGGATTCCGAATGTTACTGATCAAGATTAACAGTTTTATTTTTAAGTAGTGACCCCTAACTTGTCAAAGCCCGCATATTCAGTGCACTCAACATTAATTTCTTCAATTTACACTTAGGAAAAGAAAAAGTTGAGGAAATGCAAGCGATCACTCATTCGCCTGGTTAGAAGAATCATGGCTGGTACTTGGAGTGCGGTTAAAATTGGTATGAAGGAAACAAGCAGAATATGGTAATGACATATTTTATCATATCATCCCTGAGTCATTAATGGACATTAGCAAGGCTTGAAGAGTATAAGCAGGGACAATATGTAGAGAATGACGGAGAGAGAGGGGGGGGGGGGCAAATGTACTACAGGAAGAGAAGCAGAGAGAGAGAGAAAGAAAAGAGGGAATGTTGAAGAACAAAGAAATTAGAAGTAAAACCAGATAGAGGAAGATAATGAAAAAGGAAACTCCTAGATGGAATGAAAGAATGAATGAAAAGACTTACAGATAGAGAGGAAGTGAAATGGGGTAAATATAGAAAAGATAATGAAGTGAACAGATTGGGAGACAGAGGGAGAGTAGTAAAGGTAGCAGGATTACAAGAAGGCAGAGAAGGGATGAAGAAAAAGAGGAAGTCAGAGAAGGAAAGGGGTGTTGGGCAGAATTAAGAAAAACAGAAAAGAAGAAACAGGGAGAGAGTACATTCAAAGTTATTTAACAGCAAAAATACTTATGAGATGAAAGTAATATCTAAAAGTACAGACAGAGGCAAAATAAAATCATTGAAACAAGAAAAAATACATTATTCTTTCTGCCCTTAATGTATCTAAGGTCACAAATTCAAAGTGTTAGCCAGATATGAATAGAAGGTCTAAGCCTTTCAGCTCTGTAAAACTTATATCAAAATTAAACCAAAAAACGGAGGTACATGAGAAGTTGAGGAGCTATACTGCTCTTAGGAGAGAACAGAGCTTCAGAATTCAGTGGGTTTATATGGTAGTACAGAAGCGGCAAATTAGCAATCATAACCATGCATAGCGGATGCTAAATCACCTTTTTGCCAGAATTAATGGGCATTAGATAACGACGACCCTCGAACACATAGGGCTCCCTCGCTCTTTCCTCTCACAACGTTTCCTGTCTGCCTCACTGTTAATGGTTTCTATCAACAGAGACAAAGTAAAATCATGTCAGAAATTATGGATAATATGGATCATAAATTGATGATGAGACAAAGACTTCACTAACCTAAAAGCATTTCACATGAAAGAACGCATGCTTTCATCTACATGATAGTGGTTTCACACACAGCCCATTAGGATTTTTTTTCATTCAAGCAGACATATTTTGGTATACGTAGCTTTACATTCTTTGAAAGCTTTCATTGTTTTCCAATTCCCTCATCTTTCATCATAAATTACTCTTTCTTTTTCAGAGATTTACGGATCCATTGCACCGCAGTGATATACCGTAAACAGAAAAAAAATTGCTATGGTATTACACTTATTGTATCAAAACAGAACTATAGAAAAAAAACTAGTCATTTCTAATACATTTTCATTATAAGATCTTTTACCCTTTTACTTGACTAACCAGCCATAATTCTAATGGCTACATTGAATACCAAAGTTTTATTTAAATCTAATAGTCACAAACAAATATAAATATATACATGTATATATATACATATATCTGATATGAATCTTGAAAGAAAAATGAAAGAAAAACACTTGGAACTAAACTGTAGTATCTATGTTACATATATGTTACATACCTACCAGTATTTAGATACAATGTTTAACTATTTAGGGTCTTATCTAAATGATATCTTATCATATAGCTGCAATTGTTTTTTGTTCCTGTTGTACAGGAAACATATTGCCAACCATGAAGCTAATTAAATTGACAAGTATAAAAACAAAAATGTCTCCTTGGTTAAAATTCCTAAAGGTATGAAGAGGCTTTGGGTGGCGATATCACATAACTTTCTGCGTATTATCCATTATCCAAATACGTAACACATGTTTTCTTGAAAGAAATGACAGTATAATTGATGGTTTGTGACATGGGTCGAGTAATGTGTTGATGCAAAGAGGGCCTGCTAGGCTTCTAAAGATGAAGAACAGGGGCTGGAAAGAGATTCAACTACTGGGTTGTGGATTTTAGACGAGAGTGGAAAAAATGTGGATTTGGGAGAGGAAGAATGGGACAATAAGTTTGGCAGTGGGGCAGTCACGTTCACTGTAAATTAATCTCACCCAGTTCACAGATCTTGTTTTTGACACCAGCTTGAGAAAAGTCTAGAAGATTGATAGATGTGAAAGTTGATATGACCAAAAAGAGAAGAAAAGGAAAAATTAGAGAGAGGAGTGAGATTCAACCATAGGAGATATAGATATTTTCCGAAATGGCATTTATTGCATTCGTGGCCATTACACTACAGATGAAAGTGTTGACAACATGATGTGATTTGAGGCGTCAGGACCGAGGAAGTTATCACTCTGTCAAACAAAGAAAGTAAAAATTTAAGTACAATCAAGCATATGTATAGACTGACGGAAAAAAAAATGCCTTCACATGCAGCCTCCGTCAATAATTTACATGACCATAGGGGAAAAAGAGGTCCCCAAAGATCTCCATAGTTTGCCATTTAGGTAAAGACTCTACAATTGAATGCGAGATGCGACAATGCATGTTGGTTAATGTTCCAGAGAATTGATATTGCAAGAGGCTATTAGAGCAGCAATCTTCAAGCAAGTTAAATTGACTTGAAATGCCATTCCACAGACTTTATTTGTGCTCTCTCTCTCCAAACTTGATCTTTTGAAACATCCCCTAATCTCCTGCATACCTCCTAAAAGGCAATTTCTCTCGCATTGCTCCCTCGGCTGACCTCACTAGACAATCAGTCCAATACTTCTTTTTGGCTTGTTAACCAATGCTGCACAAGAAAATAATATCCCTACCCCTAATGTCATGGAATTCATTTTCTGGTAGATGGTTAAACAACAAAGTCATCGACACGGCAATACCATCAATAAACTTTCAGACTCTCAGGCCTCATATCACTCATATTTTTTCCATTAGTGCACCGAGATGATATTACACGGCCAATTTGGCGACGATTCTTGGTTTGACTTTGGCTTTGTAAGAACCGCTTTGACACCACATTGGATGAACTTATTGCAAGGTAACATCACCAATCAAAGAGTTTCAAATGTATCAATAAACTCAAAATCAGAAACTTGCCCTAATACTACATCTTTGTAATAAAGCATGCGGACTTGGATGACCATATGTTATCCTGACAAGAATATGGATTACCTTCAACTCTTTCCTCATACTACAGATATTCCAAACAGCTCATATGAATCAAGAACAGCAATGGCCAAATTCAAAAACACATTTCCTTAAAACTTCTTTGTTTTTGAAGGAGTGGGGTAGCACAGGGGTCAATTCCCTATTCGGACTAAATAAATGAATTATAACTTATGAGTTTATCTTTATTCCTTGCATAAAATAAAGACCTGACACCTTGGTACCCCTATTCCACTTCAACCCTCTTTCTTTCTATTTTTCTTCTTATTTCCTTACACCCTCTCCCTGTTTTCTCTGCTTTTCTCCTCTCTTTCTTCCTCTAAAGAATGGGCAAAGTGTTTGTTTTTCACTTCTTGAATTCTGTGCTCTACGGAAATCGTTTCCTCATCTCTGAGGTAATAGATGTAAGTATAAACCAATTAATTGACAAATCCTCACCGTTTCTATTCTCAAGAAGTTCCTAAGATTCTTGTCACCCCTTCCAGACATTATCTTAAGAGAATACTTCTTGTTTTTGAAGCATTCCCCCTGGACCATGCCATCACAACTGCTGTATTTCTAGGAGCCCATTTAGCCATTTAGAGAAATCTCTATTAAGCTTCTGCTAAGCCTACTTCACTAGCAGGGTTGTCCCATTTCTACCTCGCCAGGCCAGCATCGCTCTGATCAGAATGTACAAGCACTTCTCAAAGAACAAACAAAAAATGAAGTAACATCTCCACTCTCAAGTAGTAGTACACCAATAGAATCATCTCCAGTGTGTTTCTTTTGAGTTCCTCAAGAATAAACTTGGTATACCAGAGCTGCATCTCTCAAAAGATACAAAACTCCCTCCACACCCTTATCAGCCATAATGGTACCAAAACTAAAGAAATAGGTGTTGAACATAGAGGTACTGGGATAAGGAGAGAAGTCACCTGACTTTTGATCACAATGTATATAGGGTTCAAATCTCTGTCAAGGCAGTCCCACTGGAACTCCTGCAATGCCTCAAGGCAGCAAGGTGATTTTGTTGAGAATACTGGGAATAAATGTAATGAAATAATTGTGACAACATAACTGTCAAATTCCTGAGCAACAGAATAGCACTTTCCATACTATCATTTGTGGGCTGACTGCAAAGAGAAAGAAACGCCATTTGGGATGATATTAAAGGCATTGGCTAACTTTGTGAGCAGCCAATTTAAAAAATTCTCAAACTAAGATGAAACATGTGTATGAGTACTTGTATTTGTACTAAAAATCCCTAAAACCAACCATAATTTAGAATAAAAACTGTTAGCAAGACGCAAACCGCGATTTTATTATTTTTGGTCTGAGAGACAATAAATAAGAGGACCGTTATCTGCCTCCCTCCACGTGATACGCTTATACACACATTATGGTCCGATGAGCCATACACGCATGCGCACTCCTTACGTCTAGTCTGTGCAACCGACCCTTATATATTTATCAAACATTGGTTCACATTTTTGATATTTAAAAGTACTTCCTGTGGATATTAGTCTTTGAAACTTTCAGACAGGTATTTTTACACTATAAACCTTATGTTTAGCCCATTTTCAAGTAACAAAATTATTTTTTTTTTAAATCATAAAAATGTTAACCAATGCCTTTAATATGACAAATCTGGCTCACTCAGAGCAAGACACTGGCCAGCTGAGGGAGACATCTAGAAATGTTGTGGTCTAACCCTGAACTTCAACTGGGTTGTACTCTATTTTACCACTCTATATATCCAAAGGAAAGATAAGCATGTTGATAGGGCTTCCCGTCCTTATGATAGAAACCTCCTACAAATAGCATGTAGACGGTATACAAACTGTGTTCAGTCATCAGAATAATATTCCGCATGGTATCATAAACCCAGAATCATCATGTTTCTTGAAATGTACAATAGAAGCCTAAAAATAGCTCATTCTTGTACACGTATCTAAGAGATAAATAGATCTATTAATCTTGAGATGAAATTTGATCTTTTATTCACCCATCACTAACCTGTTGACAACTGAACTATGTCATTCCCATAGGCTCAATATATGGCCAACTGGTTCCAGTAATCTATGGGTTAACTCCTACTATAAAACTCCCCTGACAATCTAAACAGACAATCTACATGTTTATTTTTAAACAGGTGTGAAACTTCCTGCAATAATTTAAATCAAGATAGTACGAAAGCACTCATTATTAAAAACAAAGCCTAATTTTTACCAGGATATGTCTTTTTAACGACAGGAACTGTTTCAACAACTATATATATTGGTACTTCAAAGTGTAACATTTTCTGAAGCCCATGTAATTTATCTATTGTGCAGGCTATTTTTCTGTAGATTTCAGGAGTTCTGGGCCCCGTTGCATAAAACTTGTTATCAGTAACAACTGCCACATTTCTATGACAAATTTGCTATCAGCCAATCAAATACATGGATTTCAGTAGGTTATAACAGTTATTGCAACTTCTTAATGATAACAAGTTTTATGAAACGGGGCCCTGGTCATGTGATTACATGAGAAAGAAACTGTTCCAAAGCAAATTGGAAAGGTTGATTTAGTTTTACATAAACATAGGTGTCAGCGTGAGATTTGGGAATTATCGACTCGATCAAAATTCACTAATTTTCGAAAAAGGAACTTGCGCTGCACACGGAACAGGTATATAGGACCACACAAATCTGGCATGAATCTTCAGCCCTAAGGCCACTTATCAAAAGTCTTGTCCCGCGTCTTTGATCGTCTTCTCCGTGACCGTTCTTTTACATCAGCTTTCCTGATCCCCCCTTGTTTTGTCCACAGAGAAACGGAGAATCAGAGGGAAAAAGACGCTGAGCGGGAAAGATGCTACAAGCTGCGTTCTAAATTGGCTGTGACTTTCGATAAGGTGCCTAACTTTTCAGCTATTTCTTGTCACATATGTATTTCCACAAAGAGGACATTTGAATAGGAATCCCTTCTAGCAGACCTTTTTACAATGATATTCTTCCCAAATAACATGAAAAGAATGAAAAGGCTCATAAATTATTTTTCACCATTCTCAAAGCTCAAGCTTCTCTTTACTTTAGATACTTTTATCAACATGTACATGTTGTAGGTCACTTTTGTTACACATGCTGGTAGAAATGAAACAGCAAGGACAAATTCATAATGCTGGATTAGTAATTGCTTGTGTAAAAATATGTCACTTAATTTGTTAACCACTACACAAACTCTACCCTCAGTTGGAGATAAATCATCATAAAATCTCAATATATTTTGTGCACATTACAATTCAATCAAAATATGTTCCATTTAAGTATAAAACACTGACTTTTTGTTGATAAAATACACTTGGTCACTTTGTTATATAAGATGACACCCTGTTCACACTTTGGACTGCTATTGCTACATGTATTATAATATCTGTAATATCTCATTGTTTTTTAATGAAAAAACAACAACAATAGTATCTATTTATATGTCTGTGGTGTATCAATAATTGAAGTATTATCCACAGTGGTCCACAGTGGTCTACTGCTTTTATTTTGTATCACCTTTGGATTTTCCAAATCAATGGCATTTACTTGAACATCATTTCATAGCATTTTCCACAACTTCAGGTTCAGGTACAATATAGGATTGCGCTGTATGCATACATACACATATGATCAAATTTTGAATCTGTAGGCAAGGCAAGTGTCTGCCCTCATAAACTGCAGTACAATGTACAAGCTTGATGATCTTGTTTGTGGATTCAGACTGTTCATTCAAATTCCTACTTCACAGGATCTGAACAAGTCTGAGACTAACTCTCAGAAACACCTTGCACAAACCTTCGTCTGTCGAAACACGTTCTAGAGGTCTGAGTAGAAGACTAATGCCTCAGTCCAACCTTTGTGTATATTGCTGCGCTATCGATACGCAGCAGATTTGAAGGTAGCAGTCACACTATTGAGCGTATCTAGCTCGTAGGTAGCTCGTATGCTGCTCGTACAAAGCGATTCGCATACAAGCTAGACTCGCAGTGTTTCAAGCGGCTGACAAAACGGTTCTTGCTGCTGCGAGTGGTGTGCGAGCAACAGCGCAATATTACACGCAGTCATGTGACTGACAACAAGCTCAAGCGAGGTAAATGGTGCATGAAACGCAGCTATAGGCAGTGACAAGCACTCAAAAAAAAAGGCGATTTGTCCTTGCGATTGATTGCGATAGTTTACAAAAATTTTATAACTAGCAAGCAACTAGTGCACACCTATGCGCTAGTCTGCGTATTGAGTATGTAGTGAGCACGTTTCATTGCGCTTTATTGGGTATGACTGCCTATTCTGAATTCGGATAATACGCAGCCAAATACGCAAAGCTGTGACTGAGGCATAAAGCAGGGGTGTTTCATAAAGCTGTTCGTAAAGTTACAAATGACTTTACGATAAACTTGAATATGAAGTGCCAAATGGGATGCCCAAAGTTTTTCCTGACATTTTAACTAAGTGTGACTGCATGTCCCATAACCTCAATTACATTGTGGTAAAAAATATACTTCACAATAAAAATATTTGTAAAGAAAAGTAATGTTCATTTACATCTGCATATTTCACCTTTAGCTGATGTGATTTATGATTGAGAATTCCATTTGGCTTGCCATATTCAAGTCGTTCGTAAAGTCATTCGTTACTTTACAAACAGCTTTATGAAACACCCCCCAGGTCAGTGGGGATGGTGTACTATAGCAGCTCCAGATCACGTGGCCTAGGCTTCTCTCAAGACCCAAATGTAATTAAGGAAAGTGTCAATTAGGGTCTGTGCCTGTAGACTACTCTACAGCCTTGATTCATATCAAACATGATGTACATCAGTGTGTCAAATTAGAGACTGTGCTTGCAGACTAAGCTTAATCATCCTCAAACAAACCAAAGACAAAGATTATAGCATCACTTGAAGAGGTGGCACCATCAACAGGGGAATAAGAAGAGAACACATTGAACTGAGGCTAATTTCATGCAACATTGGACAAATCACACCAAACTGGATTGGAGTCCTACCAGTGACACTGGGCTGGTTTATACTTCATAACCAGCCCCTCCCTCCCTCGTCCAACTCAGAGTCCAATCAACCATGATTTGTAGCTAATCACTGCCCTCACACCTCGCTCTGGGAGAGATGGAAGATAATGATGATAAAATGAAACTATTTTTTTTAACTGTGGTCACCAACCTCTGCTTGCTTCTCAAGAGAAGTTGCAAAATACAGCTTAGTCTTATATCAAGATGTTTTCGTCCTTTTTTCATACTTCTTACGAAAGTTCTGACAATCTGTCTTCTAGATAAACATAGTACTGGCATCATAAATCCTATGATTAATAAAATAAATATAAAAATATTGCTATGCACACCTTCAACCAGAAAAACAAGTGGAAAGGGTAGTTTTTGCAGATTTGTGTGTGATGCAAATAGGCCAAAAATGAGGAGAAGCGGTATTTTTCTTGAGTTTCACGAAGGAAGAGGAGACCTTATATAGAGGATAAGTTCAAAAAGTTGAAATGGTATAGGAGTAAATTTTCATGGAAAGGCTTTTAAAAAAACACTTGAAAAGGGTGTGATTTTGATCAATGGATATAACTTGCATAGGGGTGGTTCTGGAAAACCAATGGTCACATGTGTGTACAAGAATTTATACTGACTGCCCAACATACCCCCCCCCCCACACCCCACCACCACCCCAACTATCTTCCTAACATGATGTAATGAATGCACAATAAAATACAAGGCAACACCCATCAGACATATGAGACGATCAATTTATTTTCCTCTGAAATTAAATAATCAAAATTTACTCTCAATTTATAGATTTATTTTGACTACATGTACAAAAGACAAACACCATGATCACAGGAGAAAACTCAGAATAATCATTAATCAATGCGACTTAGTGGAACAATGACAGAATGAATGCAGCAATATTATTTGATACAAAATGCCATGCAAGCAACTGCTACTTGACCTTAGGACTACAATATGTAACCTACTGTATTTACAAATGTATCATTATTTGATTCATGTAGAACTACACATGCAGTCCTATTCATTATGCAGGGTTCCATGCACATGTAGCTTTGTAATTGATTCCATTTCTTAAAAAGACAAATCATATATTAATAATTTGCCCAAAGTGGATGGGAACCAAAGCAACAAGGCAACATTGTTATGTGAAAGGAGCAATACTTTTCATACTAAAATATTTGTTTGTTAGCAAATTGTTCAAAGAAAAGAATCATACTAGACTTATCAAAAATAAATATATACTTTGACAATTTTGATAAAAAAGACAACTCATCAGCTTTATCAACACACAATAGGCCCTAAAAGACACATGTATAAAAACAAAGAAAACAAGACGAAGTCTGCTTGAGTCGAAAAGGGCAAAGATAAGCAGTTTTAATAACAGGTGTCTTGTTCAATGAGACAGGTTTCACTGTTAGAAAAAAGTGACTATTTGACATTATTAATTCTTCCTTTTGTAAAACTCTAAGCTGCTAAAACAGTTCAGCATCATACAGCTAATGATTTAGCTTTTACGTGTAACAGTTTGGCTTAACTAGAAAATTCTCGTGATGTCATTTTACCAGTGCACTGTAAAAGTGAATTTACAAACGTTTCTAGTTTTTCAAGAGAATTAAACGGATCATTTTCAGCCCATCTACAATAGCATAATATCATTTGACATGCATTTTCAAAGGGTCTGAAGTTCAGACTCTAAACCCAAGTTATCTTGTTCAGTTTCCGAGGGTTTAAGGAGGAAGCAAAACTGACTGTTTTAATCAATACACCTATCGTTCAAAGATGTCAAGACATAAGCTGCTCCTCTCCACTAACAAACCAAAGTTGTCTTCCACCTTCAAAACTTGTACTAATTTTGGCCACATCTTGCGGCAGTTTTTGCGGCTTAGCAACCTGTTTCACCGCTTAATTCCCCGACCAATGTAGGATTATAAAGAAAGGATGAGTAATAAATCAAGGATTATCACCTGGCTTTGTTTTTCAAGGATACCATACAAACATGGTATCTATGGATAGGTCTGGATAGCTCTGGACAACAGTTGGCCAATATATTGAAATATAGGCCTCTCTATTGTCCATGGTATGGACTACCTGTGAATGGTTTAAAGGTTATGTACAGTTTTGGTAGACCCTCAAAAAACTATTCATCAGAATTCCTTGCTTTTAGCTGGTCAGTAGCAAGACAGGAGGAAAACTTAGATGCTGTGAAGTTTTTTTCTTCACAAGTTTAATATCAAACAAATAAAAGGCGAAAAATATTTTTGATCTCAGGTCGGCGACGTAAAGTCACCGACTTGTAGATGTGTAAACCAGTCAGAGTTCTGCATAGGCAATAGGTTTACGAAATGCTGCGATTGTTGTGCAGGGAGCGATCAGGGTGTAGGAGTCCTAGTGTTAGGCAGAATATAACCATTACATTGTGTTCATTTCAAATATTTACACACAAATTCAACAGAAATCATGAATGGAATATCAGTCGATCTCATGCATGTATGTTTTTATGCAAGGCAGACAATGTAAGACTATATATTTATCGGTTTCAAGCCAATTTTCATTTTGCTACCAAAACTGTATATGAGCTTTAAAATCAACAAAGTTGGGGTGCAACAAACTTGAAGCATACATCACAGCAGATACCCATTAAACAAGTTTAATAAGAATGAAAGGAGTTTGTTTTAAAACATCAGTTAAATTGGCAGGTGAGTCTACTATTTCCCACAACTGTTGCACCATACTTCTACATTTATATCCGCTGAAGAAAGGGGCAGATCCCTTTTAAATGCCATGGTAATGAATCACTCACTTTCTGTGCAAAGATTACATTTTATGTGTATCATTATTAATCAATAAAGGAAGTTTGGAGAGGAGTCAAATATCAGAATACAAAACAAAGTTTGTTAAAACAGTAGGCTATACAAGCCTTTACATAATGTTCAGGAGGCTAACCATGTACATATATCTTTGACACTATCATCCCAAGCTAAAACCATCATCAAGTACATTCTATTCCTAAAAAATAAGGAAATTAAATTTCAAATTACCGGTAGATGCTTAGTTGTTTGAGGTTTTTTTAGGCAATGGCATATCTTCTTGATCTTATATGATAGAAGGATGTGTGAAGATTTAACCAATGTAAACACACATACAGCGTACCTTGCAATTGAAATCAGACAGCACTCTTAAATTATGGGTAGAACATATGGATTCGTGAAGGGAACAAGAGACAATAAATTGGTTTGTTGCTAATAGGATTGGTCTGTCTGGTATTCAAATTGGCAACCATGACCTCGATTGGAATGCTTCCTAAGCACATGGCAGGGTCAAAGGTCAAATCTAGAGGCAATGTAAACAATCTGACAGGTTCGTTACTGCTTCAAGACCACAGTGGTAAAGCTAAAACACAGTCTAATGTCACAAGTCTCTTGTTTGTAGCGCTTGCTCATATGATGATGGCATATTTCTCGCACACCTCTCCTGGCCCCATCAGTCTACTGCTAACATCTTTTTTTTCAGTTAATATATTTGTAGATTATTTCTCAGAGTTTCCATGTGTTTTTTTGTTTGTTTTTTTTTTGTTAGGTTTTTTTTTTGTGCACTGTCATGAATGAACTTCGAAATGTCTAATTCTTAATTAGGCACTTTCTTTCTCTGTATACATTTGTTCAGCAAGCATTATTTGGCAAGATTAGCTGTCCATGGCACTAGCTGAAGAGGATAACAAATTCTTATAAAAATACTCATAAAATATGATACAGAAAGTGACATCCTTCAACAAAAAACTTACCTTGTGCCCTGACCATGAGTTCCTACTGAAATGCAGGTAAACAAATCACATGTCAGGATTCAAAATGTATTTTTCTCTTTTCAAATATCATATCTAAAACAAAATGTACAGAAATTTGCCCTATGAAGAGGATTTTTTTTTCTTCTGAATCTGAATATCTCTTTAAATTCTGACAAACTGTTGTCTTGTATCATCCCACTACCTGTGTGTCGTTGTCGTCGCCGAGGGTAACAATAAAAGAGCAATGACGAGTCACATGATTCATGACATTCTCAAGGGGCCCAGGTCTGCTATGATTGGCTAAATCAAGATTTGATTGATTAACAACTAATGGAAAATGAACACAACATGGCCACCTCATTAGAATAGTTCGGGTACAAGAATGAAGAAGAAAATAGAAAGGAAAGATTGTTGATAACATACCTTCATAAGATTGATGATACCACTTTTCCTCCCAACTGTTGATTACGATATGATTTCAAATGTTACCTCACTCAGTAAACTAGATAAATATCCCAAAAATATTTCTTATATTTGTTATAACAACTTATAGAGCAAAGACATACAATTTCAGATGAAGTATTAATTTTGCATGTTATGTATAATTTCTGATCACAGGTTTAGAATCACATACTCAGTAGCTTCAGGTTTTTGTTTTTTTTTCTCTTTTTTTCTTTTAAGTCCTCCCATAAGCCTGCATACCTTATTCACTAGCAGAATACTAAAATTACCTTTTAGGGAGTCTGCATGATACATCATAACTCATTACCTATTTTTACAGAACAAAACCTACACTTAAAAAACATTTTAAAAAGGAATGTGGTTGCACTGAACTATATCTTAGGATTAAAATGAGGTGGGTCTTCATCAGCTCGCACTTGAAGAATAGCCTGCTATTTTGGGATCTAGGGTATTAGCCTGAACTTAGCTGAAGCATGAAATAGTGTCCACATCAACTCCAGCTCTAAATATTGCATTCTCAATCGAGCTACATGTATTGCCTGATGCTGGTGCACATACATGATGGGATCCATAAGCCATCCCTTCAAGCCTGAGCTGATGAGAACACATTGAAAATAGCGTGCTATTTTGCAAATTACCAGGCTATTATGCAAACATATCCAAGATTTGGGTGGCTTACTTTTTTTGGAGTAAAATATTAGGTTATATACTTCAGTCTTCATATGAGAATTAGCTCACTATTCTTCAGTTGGGCTAATTCATGAGATAAAAAATAGCAGGCTATGGAGAATTATGACAATTAGAAAAGGACCAGAGCCTATAATAATTTGTTGCTTAGTCACTGAAAGCAACCATACTTTCATATATAGAAACATGTACTATAACCTAGGGATATAATATGCTTCTTTGAAAATATAGGTTTCATATGTAAAGATTTTGGAAGTATTTAATGATAAATACATATTGTGCTCTAACCTTTATCAACAAAACAAGGTGGGAATATATTAGGGGAAGAGAGACTCATTTATTTCCATGTATTGCAACATACAATCTCCCGCTCACCTAGAGGGCAGATTAGGAATAACAGAAATTCATGCAAATATCCTGCTGATAATACAGGCTTCTTACTAAAAGCCAACCATAAGGATACACAAAGCATACAATGTTTAAACCACTAGAATACTACTGTGCGTAGAATATAAGATATAAGTCAATGCAAATCTCCCCTCTCCCATTGTTTCCTTTTACACCTATCCGTTGTTGGTTTTTTAATGAGGGGATGGGGAGAGGGACTCTTCATTTAGCACGCACAGTATACTACATCAAATATTACCTAATATATGCTGCAACAAATTGAGCTATCAAGTGGCATAGCAAAGGACTATTATGGAGGGCAAGTGTCCTCCATAACAGTCCTTTGCTATGGAGGGCAAGTGTCCCCTCCCACATTTCTTGGTGCCCCGGAGGTGCTTCCTAGAAAACTTACAAAAAATGCCCCCAAAGTACAACTTAATTCTTTATGCATTAGAATTTAATGTTTCTTTTCTTTTTATAGTAAGCTTACCAAACTTTTACTAGTAATGCATGCATATGAAGACGAGCACTATCCCCATTTCTCTCATTAGCTTAATTAACTCTCACTGGATTCTATCCATAATGTAGTTCAGTTCAAAGTTCAGGGGTAGAAATATTGCCTCAGAAACTTTCTAAAACCCCACTGTCCCTTGATATATGCTACCCTCAAATAGACTACATAGTCAACATTTTATGTATGCATTAATGCTGAAGGGACATCAATCCTTTTGCTGCATTATAATACCCAGCCTCATAAACCATACTTCACTTATACAAATTAGGCCCCCACCCACTGCTTCACAGAACAAATTCATATTCAAAGATACAGCATGAAATTTAGTTCTACTAAATTCTAAATACAAAATCTAAATTTCTAAAGTTCTAAATACAAAATCTAAAAAAAAAAAAAGAATATTTAACTCTACATATCCCATATGGCATATCCCATCTATTCTTTCTACCAATGGCTGTTTTCCTTCTGCTTTGTCTGTTTGTAATATTAGTATGTCGATCTGCTCCATCTGTCACTTGTATTTCCCCTACACATCCAACCAGTCTTGTGGTCAGTAGTAATTACTAACTCAAGTTCATCAGAACTTGTCAACTTTGTTTTTAGAATAGGCTTTCCATAACCTGTCGTCATTTATCACTTCATAATAATCTCAGGTTCAGGCTACAAACAAAGATTCAAAGATCAAATATACAAAGCGCTAATGACTTCAAACACTGTGATACCCTTCATCATGCCTGGGTCAGTTATTCTTTCTTTCTTTGATTCTCAAAATTTGATTGGTCCTACCAGTACATCCCTTATCCATATACTTTGGGTCCATCTCTCCCCCATATATTTTTCCTCTCTTGACATATACCATCTCTCCCTTTTCCTTCTCTTCCCCTCCTTCCTTGCCTTCATGCCTCATCCCTCCTCCCCATCTTTCTGCCTGCCTCCCTCTCCCTTACCCCTCACTCTCTCCTCCTCACCCTCTCTATCCCCCCTCTCTCTCTCTCTCTCTCCCTACCTACCTAACTCTCTCTTTCATGTCTAAATCTAAGTTTTCAGTCAATCAGTTTTCTTCTAAACCCATCATTCTAACTTTATATTCCTGTCTTTTGTATCTATATGTTCCTTTCCCCCATAATGGCTTTTCCTTCTCTGAATGTCAAAATAATCTCTCCATCTGAAAACTGAAAGAGATTAGTTTGTATTTGATCTTCAAGTTCAAGACTGAGAGATCTATATGATCTTAAAAAAAAAAAAAAATCTCTCTTTATGTCTCTGTATATCTTTATGCCTCTCACTGATTTTATATCTTACTGACTCTGCCCCCTCCCCTCCCTTTCTGTCTATCTATCTCTACATGTATATGCAGGGGCAGATCTAGGGGGTCAATTCGCTCCCCCCCCCCCTCCCCCGATCTCCCTGGACCCTCTTTTTGAAGCCGAGGACCTTTTTTTCTATTGCTTGTCGCCATATTTTTTGGGTAAAACAGACACCTGAAAAAGTCAATCACCCCCCCCCCCCCCCCCTTTGAAAATTTCTGGATCAGGTGCTGTTATGCCTCTCACTGATATCTCTTAACCCCCCCCCCCTCTCTTTCTCTCTCTCTCTCTCTCTCTCTCTCTCTCTCTCTCTCTCTCTCTCTCTCTCTTTTCTCTCCATCTTAAAGTTTATCTATCAATACTTTAGATCAAGAATTGGTATTCATTTCATTTTGTTGTCTTACATTGGAGACCTACCGGGGTGTATAATCTCAATCAAAAACTGTAGTTAATGAGGCAGGAGGATATCTCTATTGCTCTCCAACATACAATTTCCATCAGCAATAAAAGAAATTGCATTAATTACACCACATACCCAATAGACACTTCTAAACAAACATTGCAGTTGCAATCAGCCTTGATAGGTGCAATCAGAAATATTAACATGCAAAGATCGTTAGTGGCCGTCCATAGAGGGCTGAGTAAATGTTTCAAATCACATTGCTAGATTTATGGACCCAATCAAGGCAAAGGGTTAATTTGATTTCTTTCTAAGAGACAATTTGCAGATGAACAACATCGGAATACACAATTTGCATCAGTGCATCATGCTCACATGCAGAATGCTGTTTGAAAACTAGATAATAGTGGTAGCACCCCCCCCCCTTCTCCCCACCCCTCCCAAGGAAAAGGGTCATTGAAAGTTGAAACTTTATCTGTTCTATTAAACATGGTACTACAATAACCTTGTAGTATTCTTTAAAGTGCACTAAATTTCAACTTTACTCATAAGGGGGCATTTTTCCTAGGTGACTGTAGTATATATACCATTTTTCTTCCATATCCAGCACTTTCAATACTAGTCTCAATGAATGTCAGATTTATAAATTATATTGGCAGAAGTCTCTCTTTAATCTTAATTACTCAAAAAGGCTGAAAAGCTAAGAAATTCAGGCATTTATTCCCCCTCCCCCTTTTTTTTTTTTCTTTTTCTTGTCATGTCAGTGAACTACCTGGACAGATTTCTTAATAAAAAATATTGTCAACACTATATTATTTCACATCATTTTCCCATGGCTATATAAGCAGATGATCAACCTACAATGCTCATAGTTTATCATTTTGTAAAATTAAGTTAAAACCACATGGTTGTAGTTTTGAATGTATGAGAATATCACAAACAATATACCTCTAATTACTACTATAGCTACTACTACTTTTACTACTACTGCTACAACACTATATATTTTGATCACAATTTTTAAAGATAATCAGTTTCACTTTATCACACTGATTAACATATAAACCCAGTTCATTCTGATGATCACCCTGCAACAATTGCAGTTTTCCAACTGGATGAAACCAACCAAAGATTGTCTACAAAACATATTTCATGCTGAAATAATTGCTTCATTCCTTCCTTTTTTTTTCTGCTTGAAGCATCAGCATCCTATCCTGAATACAAATTCTACATTTTCAAAATTTCTGATAGTAAATAAATATTACAAAAATAGCCAACCTACACCGACCACCATCACAATCAGCATGATCAGCCCATCAATAGTGGTATGGTAGATAAAATTTATTGAATTGTCATGCAAGCATATTTCCCTTACCTCTCCCCTGACCTATCAAGTATGTGTAGGAAATTAAGCTCTAAAAGTCATGAAACATCAATATTGGTTTCCAATGAACAGATAGAATTCATTGTCGATTTACACAAACAATATCAGAAAACGGCTGTGTCCATGGTATTACAGGTGCATGCATGTCGAGGGGTCGGTCATGAAGCGAACACAGGCCCGTTCTTTCGCAGGCAAAACAGCCCGGCGTGGAGAAGTCATGTCGGGTCATCCATAGTCTCGTCTGTGACCGCGTCTCGATTCTAAACAATCAAAGTATGGCACGAATATTGACACGACCAACAATTACATGCACAACAAACACAGGATGAACTTGAAGATGAAGCAAATGTACAATTATTATCCTAAAACTTACCGTAGATTTCGTCTCAATCAGTTGCTTTCAAGCGTCGCTAAAGGTAGAAAGAAAAGACCGAACTTTTAGACGGTGATAATTATCACAGGATCGCTTGGGGAAAGTAATTAGCAACACTTGGCACGACGTAAGGTTTCGTTCAAAGCAGCGCTCTGGCGGCCATGCCTGCCCGCCTAGTCAAGCCGAGCGATTAGCGATGGAGCTGACTTCTCGAGGCTTGCTTTTTTGTGGGGTCGAAAAGATTGGAAGAGAGAATGGTCGTGATAGAAATCACAACATTATTACCGTCAACAGTCAGATTTTGGCAATAGTGGTAGCTTTGTAGCATCAGTTCAGGGCTTGAAGAAATTCTTAAATTCTTTCAGTTCGAGGGAACTGTCAAATTGACAGAAGTTCAGTTAGCGTGAATCAACCGATCACTTCGCGTAAAAGAGAGAGAGGAAGAGATAGATGTATACGAGATTAGTACAGTACCGGGGAGCGGTGAGCTGAGAGGCAAGTCGGGTTGAGAAAGCATTGTTTTGCTAATTATTTTTTATCGTAAAATGGCAGGAGCACAATCAATGAGCATGCGTAAAGAGGTGCAAAGTAATCTTCGCTCCTGAGTTTACAAGGCCTCGACCACTCCCCTCTCCTATATGTGAAAAGTTTTAACTTATAAATTAATAATAAATTGAGGCACTTTTCAATTTGGTTTTGAGTAACTATATTTTACCTATATACTTCTTGGCAAGGCCGCTATCATATCCAAGGTTTATGGTACCTCCTTGATTTATCATAAGTGGTCAAAGATAGCAGACATAATATTTATGTCACAAGATGTGGTTTTGCAATTACCTGCAAGAAAGTAACATACCAACAAAAATGATAGGCCTACAATGTCTATCTGTTGATTTAAAAATCGTGTGCACATGCCTACTTTCAGTTTCAAGTCGCACTATACCACCATCTTTTATTTTTGGCCATTTTCAAAGTTTTTCCTTAATTTCTTCACCACAAATGCACAGAACAATATATACCCCCTCTCTCTCTCTCTCCATCTATCTATCTACCTATCTATATTTATCTAAAAATTCTCACAGTCATCGAGGGTTTACACTAGGCCTACAGCTATACATGCTCCAAATCTGAATTTGTTACATGAAATCAAGACATTTAACAATGCTGGTCTTGACCAAGAAAGCATTACTAATCTATGATAATTAGCATGCTGATTAGAACTTTGGAAATCAAATGCATTCTTGTTTGATGAATAAGTTAATCAATCTGTCAATTTGGGTAAACAAGAGAGCTCAATAAATCGACCCATACGTATAAAGATCTGATGAGTGAGTGGTACATGCTTGGAGATTGTGAGATACCACAGGAAAATCTTTAGAATTGTAGTTAGCTAGCAAGATACACGAAGATTTGTTATTATTTGTATGCAGCCTAGAGAAGTGTTGTGCCTAGACTCGGGATTCGGGTTGAAAAATGGCCTTGTCATTTGACATTCTAGCCTTTTGCATTCGAATGAGACTCTACGAATCTTACACAATGGATTGGTTTTCTAGGCACACATGAAACCCACGAATAACGGTCTCGGTGATTACTGATTACGCAATCGTTTACCGTTATGTCATCACGTGATCACCGTGACCTGAAATCACATGCGGTTTGTTTACTTTTTTACAACCTGCCGCGCCAGCCAGCTAGCCATCTCCAGCTGATCGATCTGAGAGCTTGGACTACTTGGCATCGCGGACTACTTGCCGGAGGATAGTCAAGTTGATGTAAGATTTTTTTTTTTTTTACTTTGAAATTTTAAGGTCTATTCCTTATATTCTTTTGGTCAGTTTCTTTATTCACATCTCATTCAAAAACAGTGTGTTACTCATCGTACTGATTGGGGACATAAACTTCATATCATAGACAGAAAACTCTCCCCCCCCCCCCCCCACCTCAAAGTATTTGGATTCGCCCGCCCAACAGCTGATTTCTCGGAAGTCGACCTGCGCCGCCATTGGGGTCAAGAGGAAGTGACGTTATTTATTCCCACATGTGAGAATGCGAGATGGCGTGTATACTGTTGATTTTGACCTGCCCTGTAAACGCGCGTAGTATACTGTATACTGTGGAATGTAAACACCATTGTACACGTGCAATGGTGCATTGCGACATATCCAGGGCAGGGCAGTGATCAATGACTTTTTGGCGTTATTTTCGAGTGTGCTAAAGCCGTCCATATCCACGACTATAGTAAGAAAATGTCTCTGGAGTCAGATACGAGCCAAGCAAATACGTCTACCATGTCTAATACTGAAAAGGGAGAGGAAAACCAGTCCAAAATGATCGAGATCGAGAGAAAATTTCTTGTGACAGGAGACACGGGTAAGAAGATTCTGAATGCCGGTGGAACGTACAATGGTGTGGTGACTTTGTCTGACAGTTACTTTGACACTGAAAATTATTGTTTAACCAAAAGGGACTTCTGGTTGAGACGACGAAATGATCAGTGGGAACTGAAGATGCCTCCTAAAACTCGAGAAGATAAATCAACATGCACACAGTATGAGGAAGTGACAAGCAAAGAGGACATCATTTCTGAGGTGGCAGCCATTTTGTGCAACCCTGCCGATCAAAACAGTGATGATATTGTCAATGGAAACAATGAAATTCATGAGAAGAAAGATGTCCAGACCCTGGTTAAAATGTTCAGTCTCAGACCCTTTGCAGAATTTGTTACGAATCGCAAGAACTATCGCATCAATGATGAAATTTCAGTAACTGTCGATGAGGCTGACTTTGGATTTCAGGTTGGAGAGATTGAGATGATGGTTCAAAGCAACGATGCAGACATCTTAAATGATGCTATAGCTAAAATAGATGGAGTCGCACAAAATTTAGGTATGCAGAGAGTAGTATCATGAATAATGGTAGTGTATTTAACATGATTACTTTAGTTGGACATAGATCAGACTAGACAATTATACTGATAATTGATATGTTGAATTCTGATGAGATCTATACAACTGTTACTGAATGTAATTTATATGTAAATATCACTGTCAAAAAAATGTGAACTTATAGAAGTGCTCTTTTAATAAATTTGACCTGTCTTGTCAGAAGTCTCATGTACAATGTTTGAAAAATGTGTGATTGTTGTGTCACTCCATAATCATTAGTACTTGGGACTGCAATGTCAATATGCTTGTGAGGGTCCAGTGTAGATATTAGTAAGGAAGAAAATTGTTAGTAAATTTGAATTTGGATTTCCTGGGTGACTCAATATGTAGGTTTCTGAAGTGAAATGAAATTCTCGCTGGTTCATTAAAACTCTCAAACAGTTTTTTTTTTTTTTTCAAGTTTGCGCATTATAAGAAATTGATCTGTATAACCATCTGGTAAGTTTTACACATTTTATGTGGTCTATGTCATCTGGTGTATATTAGCTTCATGACATTCCTTCTCCTTTAAACTGTACTTCCCTTATGATTTTTGTTTCTGAAAGAGCCCTCTGTACATGTACTTAACCAAATGAGTATGATTTGAATGGTTTGAGATTGAGTTTAGTATAACACTTTGTTTTCCATAGACCCTTCTAGTTCTAGCCTGACCTAGAAAGAGTAATCTCAACCTTAGCATAGAATGGATTGAAAGAATTAACCCCCTGTTCAGACATAAAACGTTTATACCAAAACTCGATAAAGAAATGTCGTATAAGATTGCCATCGTATAGCCTACGGAGCAGTCAGACACACACCCCAACCTCTCAGAAGAAGCATCGTACAGATGCACATTTTTCTACTGCGCATATTGTCATAGCAAGGTCATATCTCCTTTGACCACTTTCACATTAAGCCCCGCCCAGTTATACCATTCTATGGTCGCCATACGTTCAGACAAACACCGGCCATGATTCTTTATTGAGTTCCAGTTCAAAACAATGCTCAGACCCTAGTTTCGTTATACATTTCTTTATATGTTGTTTCATTAGCGTTCAGTGCACACAAATCCATCTTATAGCTATACCGTTTCAGTATATAGCTATACCATTTTGGTATAGCCATACAACAAATGTTTTGTGTCGGAACACGGGGTTAGAGTGGCGTTGTTCAACTTCTAGTCATAAATATTTAAGGGTAAATATGTTATAAGTTAGCGTGTAGTTGTTGTGCAAGATTAATTTTCCTGCTTTTCCCCTCATCCTCTTTCCTGAAGATTTTTGGAACCTGAGATAGGGTTAGTATAGGGTTGCCTCCAAACTGTTTTTGTTCCCTTTATGTATGGAGTATTACACTAACCAATATTGCAAATCATAACTTCACTGATGTGTGTTAGCATACATGTACATGCGTACACCCCATAGTGTGTCCACAAACCTTTACGATACAGCATATTGCCATTTTATACATTTTCAAATAACAATAGGGAACTGTAAATTGAGTCATTTGAGAATGATAAAAGATTGGTATTGTGGATGTGTAATTTGTCATGGCTAGCAAGTAGCAAATAGCAGAAAGCTTACCAAACAACTGAAGTTATCTATTGCACAATAATCCATCTGTTTAATTTTCTTTCCAATTAGGTATACAGAATCCAATCAAGTGAAACCATACCTGACAGTTATTAAACCATGTCATTGTGATGAATTTTAAGGAGAAAGTTGACTTCTGATGAAGGTTGAATGTAAATTGCAAGAGAACTCTGTCTTGTTCCTCTTGTATCACTTTGAAAGAATATTATTACCAGAGAAATATCCCCTTGAAAAGGATTGCTTTTTGAATGCCCTTATATTCAAAATGCAACCGGAAATACATGTAGGTGACAAAATTAGACAAAAGTTAACATTCATGCCACAGTTGGGAGGACCTGTCCAATATACCCATTTGGGTGTGGGTACATGAAATTGTTAGGAAGATTTTTAAAATCAATTTTTCATACTGATATTTTTATCTGTACTGCATAATCAATCTTTTGTAACTGCTTCCAGTCAATTTCTTTCTTACACAATACAATTTAATGTTATTAACAGACCTCAGTTTTATCTTTAAGCTCTGACCTATTTTCATGTACAAAGTAGCTGTTCCCAAAAACATCCATTATTTGCAAACATTTCTGAAATATGCCAGCACATTCCCCTCACTTGTTTGGAAATGGTATTAATGTGCAGCTCACACTGTCACAGAAATTTAAACAAGTGTGACTCTGCTGTCCCCTCTCCCCCCCCCCCCCCCCCCCCCCCCCCCCCCCCCCCCCCTCCCCTTCACACCACACAATTGCACACATAAATAAAAAGAGCAGGGATTCATACTCGGGGCACAATTTCATTGAAACGGGAGCAAAAGATCCATCAGCCTAGAATAAAAAATACTTTGACATTAACTGTAAACACCTTGATAGTGTATTAACCCATAGCAGTACAGAGCTTTCTTGAGGTCTAAATTAATCATCTTCAATCCTCAAATTGGCAACACAAATTATTTTTTTTCCATGTTTACATAGCTTGAAAAAAAAAAATATGGATATAACATAAGCCAAAATGAAATATAATTGAAAAAGAATTTAATCAGAAATTGCCAATTTGAACACAGAAATATAGATTATATATTATTCTCTGCATTGCCAATTTAAAGAGTTTAATGATTAGTTACACTTAAACTGCTCTAATTCGAGAACGCCACACCATACAGCGATGGGAATGGGCTCAAATTTGTTAGCGCATTTTTCTCTTTCTGCTCATATATGATATGTATTGCCCAACATTCTGGACCAACAGATACTGCAAAAGCGTCTCCTAAAGGTGACACTGTACCTCTATGGGTTAAGTGGAATTCAGGGCTGCGTTTCACAAAACCGTGGTAAGTCTAACTTCTTGGACATCCCATTGAAACGCGTGTTGTAGAAATAACACGCGTTTCAATGGGATGTCCATGAACTTAGACTTACATGAACAACGGTTTCATGAAACGCAGCCCAGAATTCACTTTGAATTACTTGCTGTCTTCTCTCTCTCTCTCTCTCTCTCTCTCTCTCTCTCTCTTTCTCCAATGAACTGTGGTAATTATTATTTGTCTTACTTTTATGCAAATAATAATTCTAGCTTTAAAAAGAATCTGTAGCCTGGGCATTGTCATCAAAGTTCTAATTTACTGCATAATACATTATGTGAACACTTCTAATGGAGACAAGAGCATCACAGTATATGAATGCTGACATGGTAACAATTTACATGTGTTTGTGAACCAACAAAGGTATACATTGTGCAAGATATACTCAAAGGCATGAAGTACATGTACATTACTATGGAAAAGATTGCAGTAGTTCTAATGGAGATTAATTCTTACCACATTCACGGCACATATATATATATATATATATATATATATGTATATCATATTGAAAGAAATTTGACAAATGCGAACAATTTTGGCAACTCCCTTGTAAATAATAAACACTGAAAGAAATGAAAATGGGAGAATATATATATATATATATATATATATATATACATATATACATGCATATACATATTGAAAGAAATGAAAATGGGAGAATGATAATTGTTTAGCTCTCCAAATGTTCCCCAGAGCTGTCATCCATTTTGAATCAAAAGTTTTAAAAAATGCCTCCGCCAGGAATCGAACCCGGGTCACTGGCTTAGAACGCCAATGCCTTAACCACTAGACCACAGTTAGGCATGATGTATGTTTCAGTATACATGCTACTGTATATATATATGGGTATATATATATATATATATATATATATATATATATGTCTTGAAATAGTCCACGTATTGGCATAAACAAACAAACAAACCAACAAAAGTCAATGAGAAGAGTTGAATCAATAATGCATTCTTAATTGCTAATAAGAATATATTTAATCCAAATTTTCGGGAGCCTCCCCCTTCCTCGGGGATAAAGATGATAATGCAATATGTACAGAAATAACCATTTCAATATTAACAGACGCAATCTAAGCATGACCATAACAACCACTGTGTATATACAACAGCTTTGGCAGCTCTCGTGGAAATAAATACATGTGAGACAATCGAGAGAATAATAGCGTAGCATGAATCAAAGTTACCCAGAGCTGTCCTACCATTTTGGAAATTTTGCAAAGGTTGAAAAAATGTCTCCGCCGGGAATATGTTACCTGATCACAAATGTTAATTATTCCAACATATACATGTATACTAAAGCATGCGCTCGGATCCAGCTGAGGTGTGCGGCAGGTCATTGTTCAAAACTCATCTGCCACGACAAAGGAATTAATTAGTGAGGGTTGAAGATTTGTCAGTCTGTCGGTTAAGCGAATTTGGAGTCGCTGAAACCACTGGCCCGTCTCCGTGGTCTAGTGGTTAAGGCATTGGCGTTCATAGCCAAAGGCCCGGGTTCGATTCCCGGCGGAGACATTTTTTCAACCTTTGCAAAATTTCCAAAATGGTAGGACAGCTCTGGGGAACTTTGATTCATGCTACGCTATTATTCTCTCGATTGTCTCACATGTATTTATTTCCACGAGAGTTGCCAAAGCTGTTGTATATGTTACCTGATCACAAATATATATATATATATATATATATATATATATAATCGTGAACAATTTACGTATAAGGGAATCATTTAACGTTACCTTCATATAGTTGCATGCTATGTTCTGTCAATACAAGGATCTGTCATCATGTAATGCAATATACCATTGCACTTGTATAATGTTTTGCCCTGTTTTGGTGTACACGTAACAAAATCAAAATGTAAGATTCAGTTCTAAAGCTGAGATCTTGATTTCTTTCATAATCATTTTTCCCACTTATCTAACAACATCACTTCATGAATTGATTAACTATAGATTAAATGTACAGTGTGAGTCAATAAAAAAAAAAAGTCATTGCACTCCAAATATCTGAAAAAAACTGCATGATCGACCCTGTTTAGACAAAAAATTGTTCGTATAGCTATACCAAAACGATATTGCTATAGTGAAACAGTATAGCTATACAATGGATTTTTGTGTTTATTCTTCATATATCTATATCAAAATGATATCGCTATAGCGAAACAGTATAGCCATACGATGGATTTTTGTGTCTATTCTTTGTATAGCTATACCAAAACGATATCACTATATAGTGAAACTGTATAGCTATATGATGGATTTTTGTGTCTGAATGCTGACTAACGAAACAATGTATAAAGAAATGTTGTATAACGAAACTAGGGTCTGAGAATTATTTCGAACTATAACTCGATAAAGAATCGTGGCCCGTAAAAATAGAATGGTATGACTGGGCAGGGCTTAACATGAGCATGGTCGAAAAATGCACATCTATACAATGTTTCTTCTGGGAAGTCGGGATGTGTGTCTGAACAGTCTATAGGCTATATCATGACAGTTTTTTTACGACATTTCTTATCGAGTTTTGGTATAAATATTTTGTGTCTGAACAGGGGGTCAATCTTTACCCTGGCACAAGATTTGGTTGTGTGGTTTGCCTTGGTTTTGGTTGATGAGTTGTAATTAGTTTTTGTTGATAAGATTTATGCATCATTTTGCACCTGAATATAAAATACCATACCGGTAATACTGTCCTGAGGACTTTTGCAAAATCAGCTTCAATTTCACTAGCTTTGTCCATCATCCATTTCAGTGTGCAAACATTACAAGGATATATACATGTGTAAACATTACAAGGATATACATGGGTATAACATAATCCAAGTAAGGTTTCTAAAGGCACAGCAATAGGGCATTGAAAGCACCCTTGAGTTGATGTATTATAAGTCTTATAGACCACTTTATATCTGCCATATTAGCAAATTGTTTTCTTTATGGATATTGAGATATTAAGGTTGGGTTTTCCTTTTTATTGCCTCACACTGTACAGAAGGTGAAGAAGAGATAGGCCGCAGACTCTTATTATCAATATCCAGACATTGGAATTAACAAAAAGAAGGTTATTATGTAAATGTAGTCATAAAAGAAAGTACCTTGATTAATGTTAATCTTTAATATACATTAACACCTCAAAGGGATTTTCCCTATGAATAATTTAGCTCATAACCTGTCGGATAGGGAAATTCCCTTCCGGTGGCAAGATTGATCTTTTTGTAACAATATATTCATGATGTTAAGAATTGATACCTGCATAGATTATATACAGCACATAATGATAAAGCAATGACGTTTGATTTAAAATCTACCCACCAGTGAAGAAAGGAGAATCATTGGCTATGGGTTGACACCATTGCCCATGTGCTTGCTACTTTGCTAGTGCAACAAAAATCATTTTGAAGAAAAGATTTAAGCTTTAGTTACAGTGAAAAATAATTTGTGAGCTTTCTCATTCGTTTCATATTCATTAGAAAGAATGTTATTGAGGGAATGCCATGTGAGATGGTTTGCTCTTGAAATGCCCTCATGAATGACAGGAAATAATTGCAACGTTGAGACAAAACATTTATGCCACAGTCCCATATACCTATTCCTGTTTCTAGTGCATGTGCTTTCCATTAATTCGAACTGAGTCAATTTCTAATCATTTTGATGATTCTTGCACCTTCAAGGAGACACCAGCTTTTTGTTTATCACACAATAAACTTTTCCCAAATCACTTGGAGACAGTTCAAATTTCATGACCAGAACTGAAGTTCAGTTTATATTCAATAAATCCTAGTATTTCTATCCAGTGTAACCTGTCATCTTTACCCAAATGAGAAGTATCTAGAAAAGTATTTAAAAAATAATTGAAATTATTGAAGCCATGCACATATCATTCTTTCAGAAGATTTGAGAAAATTCACTTCTGTATTCTATCAATTACAATTACCAGATTTGCTTCTTCAGTGTGACTGGCAGGTCATATGATTTCTTTACATTGCTGATTAAAAAGAAAATAATGATAATGATAATTCTACAGGCCATTGGTCATGAGGATAAATTTGTTTTAGGTATCCCGTCTTTGAAAGCCTTCTAAACAGCATACATGATCATGTTGGAAGAACTATTATTCTCATTGAAAGACTTATGAATAGATTTTATCTGACGTCTTTGAATTACATGATTCTGAGAAAGAAATTGACTTTCCCCCAAACATATGGGTAATTAACATTAAGACTTTCATTTCTGCAAGTAAATTTTCAACCAATCAGGATCTTGTATTTTGAACTTGCAATGTTTGTAGACAGCTCCTTTCCACATGTAGGCTTTATTCTTATTGCAACTTAAAACAATATTTTACAAATATCATCTTGATCATCTAGTGTATTCTACTTGGAACATTAGCTGCATGATCTTTTAATGCCTTTTTTATGATCATTTTTCTCCCAGGCATGGAAGACTTTGGTTCATTATCCCTGGCTGGTTATCTGGATGATGCTATCTTATCTCACATCTCAAACTGCATCTAACATTCTACATATAAAATAAGCATGTAAGTTCTTTTGCATTACCGGTAGGTAAAAATAATGATACCCAGTAGTCCATTCTTGTATGGTAGATATCATTTTATGATGTAGTATCCCTTTGCGAGCCAGCCAAAGAACTTTGGATATTATAAGCGCAGCTTCAGCTTCCCCAATCCATTTCAGAGGACATTTCAAGGAATGCTCCCTCTCGGTACCCATTTGCTTCACCTGGGTAAGGTGTGGCAATGGAAATTAAAGTCTTACCAAAGGATGTTAATGCTACAGCAGAATACCTTGTAACCTGTAGTTAAAAATTGAGGACTTATCCACTAGACTACACACCTCTGCTACATGTAAATGTTCATTTATTAGAATACCTGGCAGATAATCTTGTGTTTACCAATAGCAATAAAAATAATTATGAATTTGGTCTCATGAACTTATGGGGAGAAAGGTATTGAACCAGAGAAAAGGGCTCATGAATGTTGATTAGCAAATAGGGGAATTTTTGAGTAATGTCGGTGTCCATTACATTTGCACATTAATTTCAGTAGACTGAATTTACTGTTAAAGGTATTTTAAAAAATTAAATGTTATCAGTCATTTAGAACCAAGGTCTTTACCATGATACAATACAATATTACAACATAATCTGGCAAAGATAATGTCTGCTCTTGTTGGATCATTGTTTCTTGGATTGCAGTGAGTCTGGAGTGGGTAGACTAATACCACATTGTTCTATTTTTCAGGGAGAGGGGCATTCATTTACACCCCCACCCCCCCCCCCCCCCCAAAAAAAAAAAAAAAAAAATACCTATAGTTTTTAGGACAACCCAGATGCATAGATTTAATACAAAATGAGACAACTCTTTTTATGGTATGTTTGCAAAAGTATAAAATTGCTATAAGATAATGATAGATATGTTCCTTATTTTCAATGTCGCTGTGTGAAGTCAATTCAATATGTTGTGGGAAGAAAAGAATTAGACTATGACTTGAAATCCTTACCATGCATGACCAATGCCAGGAACAATCTATGAATCTTCATAACCTTCATTGGTAACTGGTTGGTAATTTTGTTTTGTCTTTAGGCGACACAATTTTATCACCATATTCATATTGAGTTTTACAGTAAATATTTGACTTCATTATTGTTCATTAGAGCATTCATTGTAGGCCTTTCAAATATGTCATAAAAATACTCGCTCAGAATTGTTGCTTCCTATTCCAATGTATGTTTGCAATTTAGTCAATGATATTAAAATTATAAAGGGTTCCTTTAGGGGTGTTCACACATAAGGTACAAAGTGTGATTCAAAAGTCGATTTTCTAATTGCGATAAGAATTTTGATTTTAGTTTGCATGTAGACAGAATAATTTTACTAATGATCGCGATTAGAATTGCTCACAGTAAGAAGTGAAATTTTTAAGAATAATCATAATCATTTGCCGTGCGTTGTGCGTGTGAATGAAGTCAGGATGCAAAAATTGTTTTTTTCTATCCCATCTTTCTTTGGGTGTGAACGTCTGACATCTGGTTTGTTCGCAATGGATGTGCTGTGCACATTGCATGCACTGCACGCTATCTTGACGTCGTTGATATAGTATTGATAGTATTAAAATAAATAAGTGTTCATTAGTACATATACTTTTCAGTGAGTCTGCTTCAGTACTCTTAATAGCCCTTCTGTTGTTGATGCGTGGTGGAAAGTATTTTTCCCCGTGGAGATCGTGTTAAAAAGAAGTTTGAGCGGAGAAGTTTGTAGGCTTTCCTGCCTGTTTTTGTCCCTTCCTCGTGTGTGTGAATGGTTAAAAAAAAATCAAAATTTGAATCGCGGTTAGAATCGTGATTAGAATCGCGATCCAAATTTCAGTCTCTCCCTTTGTGTGAATGGGCACAATAAAATTGAAATTTGGATTGCAATTTGAATCGCATTTCAAATTTCAATTCCTCTTGTGTGAATATTTACACCTTTTAATTCCTGGTTTTGTCCAGTTGGCCGATATATAGGACCTAAGATGTATTTTTTGTATTTTGTTTTTGTTTGTTGTTTGTTTGTTTGGGGTTCTACAAAGTGTATGTTAGATTCATGATGAATTAAATGCTACAATATTTCATCAACCTTTCCAGTAGTAAAAATGAAAGTAAAAGTGATTACCTGGGGCAACTACCACCTAATTCTGTATGTAAAGTGTATTAGTTTAGTTATTGCTCAATTAATGATGTAAAATGATCAGTCGGCAAAAACGAGAAGATTTCCGATTCAGAAGACCACCTTCCTCTTTCTTCATCAAATCCGAGATTTAATCACCTTCACTGTTGTTTACATAGCTAGTCTCGGAAGCAAAATGCTAAGATAGCGCTATTGTTTGAGGACGACCTTTTGATCTCTGCGACTCAAAGTAGGACTGGAGAGGGTTAGGTATCATGATTAGTTTTTCAGCTGTGGGAGTGCTCATTTCATATAAAGGCTTCCTATTTCCTGTATTACTAATAATTATTTCTTCTTTTTCTCATTTTAATTGAATCTTAGAGAGCCATGGTTAGAATTAATGCCATATTTGTCAATATCCTGCAGGTGAAATGAAAGGGAAATAGGCCACAAGAGGAGTGGAAGCAATGATCATTAAAGCACTCTTCAGACATGAGGCCATGAACTGTTTAAAATAATGCTGCAGAAATAGTAAATAAGATCATGTAATTTGCTTTACATTTATGTATCTTGCAACACAAAAATCAGGGAGTGCATGCACATTTCTCTTGTTACAGGTATCTATAATTTTTGCCTCATGACATTGTACCTTCTCACTAAAATTGTTTTACATTTAAGACATTAGGGGTAGAAGAGGAGTAAGTTCGGACAAGGTCCTGATCCAGAGCTAATAGGAATGCTATTGGTATCAGCATCAGCACCACTCGATCCGCTCGTGGTCCAGATTACTCAACCAACTTCAATAGTCAGATTTAGTTTTGACTCAAAATGAATTTCTCGTGATAAGAACCAAGGATAATGTTTTACTATTATAGTCCAATAGGGCGTTGTGTACATTAGCAAACCAGAACCAACGCTGTTCGCACAACTTGATGCAGATTCTCTGTGAGTTTTGCTGTATGTTTTATGAGAAGATGGTGAGGAAAAAAGATTAGACAACTTGGGATTTGTAAGCATGCCATCTGCCCAACCATGGAAATGAATGCGCTTAGCAGATGTTATGCATTCTAGCTGCTGTAAATGTGAAAGGTAGCATAATTGGTGTGGATCAAGTTTGTAGCTGTAGGTCCGGACTAAGTCTGGACTTAATACCCTTTGGCACTAAATGTTAAAATGGTATAAAAGAACAACAGTCTTTCCAGTGGACTTATCTGTTTTCCTTTTAAAAACTGTGGCCATTTTGGAATAGGGATAGAACCTTTTATGTGAATTTCAAACATCCTTGAATCATGCAAACAAGCAGTAACATTGGTATTTACTTATACCCTGGTGTGACTCAAAACAAAATCACAAATATTTTGCAACTAAAGGATTAAATCAAAGAATTTCCCAACCATTAAGTTTTCAAAGTAAATTAAATCATACTCTGAGTCTGAAAACAGTACACTCAATGATGTTGGTAGGACTCATACTTAAAAGGTAACTCATCCCATTTGCAAAATCAACGAAAATCCATACAGTTTGGCATGAGTTTAGGATATGCCTTTCTGATACTGTTCATTTGATCTTACGGTCATGCATTGCTTAAGTTATTAATGTAAAATGAAAATCTGGCTACCAACCTTGAATAAGCAAGTCGGATCAGCTGACCGGCAGTAGCGCAGCCAGCTGCATATAGCTAGCTAGCTCAGCCACGCACAGCTTGCGGCCAAGACACATACCATACATAATATAGCGGCACTGTAACATGAATCCTTTCGTTGTGTGCTATCTCGAATCTTCAAGTCTTTTTTTCGTGGTACGAAAAAAAAGAAAGCTCTGATGAATTATCGAAGAGTATTTCCTTAAAACCGAATTTCACGCTTTGTCAATTTCAGGGATAGGTTATATAGCCTTTCTCTCTCAAATGATGACAGAGTCAGGGAACTTTCAGAATTGGGTCTGCAAAAGGGACGGGCTGTCTTTAAGCCTAATTCATGAAGTCTCATTAGATTACCAGTGTATGGTAGCATGGTCTGTTAAAGACAACCTAGGGTCATTTACTTAATTGTGGATATTATACCCATAATAATCAAAACTAACCCTGAAAATTTCTGATAATGCACAGTTTGCTTCAACGATTATTCTCATTATCTATGTATTATGGACGTAATTAAGTTGCGGACGGGGTTATTAAGGAATGCAACTGAAATAACAAACTCAGTTTCATATCCAGATCTATGTGATGGTTGAGATGAGACACCGGTGTGGATAAATCTTCAAGACATTTTATGCCCATGCATAGGACATGGCTGATGGTTTATAACTCATAAACTATACATGTTTGTTTAAACTGGTTTTCATGTGTCCATACAAAACCTGTATCAGACATCAACTAAAATGAAAAGCATTATGAGATAATAATGATAGTTATGTTAAGATGGAGAACACAGCATCCCAGAGAATGCTTAAGATGCTCAAGAAGTATCATTTTATCAAGCTGGAATATATATAGATAAGTGCCTTACCAATGGATAGTAGTGCTGTGGAAGGGATTTGAATTGTGATTTGAACACCATTAAATCCAGTTTAATATTCATCCACTAGACTCCAATGCATGTAAATATGAGCCAGATGAAATTTATTTATAAAATCATTTCTTAAATCACTGTATGATCTTTGTAGGCTTTTCCTTTGAAATTTATCATTTTATTTTCATTTGAATTCCAAGACATCTAATCATGATGCACCTTACCCTAGGTAGCCCCTTGACTCAGTTCTCATGAGGTATATTACTAATACACAGGTGACATGAGATGACCAACCTTTATGTTAATCTATCCAATCTTTCCTTCATTTTTTCTATTCTCACCTTTTTACCTATCAGTGTGTTCTGTGCTTGATTAGGTAGAAGTTGATGAGTCAGACCAGAATTCTAATGTTTAATGCAACCATCTTTACAAGAGGCCTTGTCAAATTTCAACCTCAAATTGCAATTAGATTGTCTCTTACTAGTTGACTTTCTCTCAATTGGAATTCTTGTGACTCACACTTTATGTCAAATATGTGACACAATTTAGACAATTCTTTTGATTTCTTTGTAGGGTGATTACTTTCACATTCTGTCACTGATAAAGTTCATTTTTCTTTAGAAAACTAGCTTTAAAGATAGAATGAAGATTATTTTCAAAGCAAAACTTGTAAAATGTGTGTAAAACAACAATTATTTGTCATAGTTTTCACCAAGCCATCTGTTAAGTGCCAGAGGGGTATTAATTCATTATACAGTGATGAGTTTTATATCCTTCTGACTCTGACCAAATAAACTTCTCGTGACATTAGTGCTCACCCATGGCATAGACTCAATATCTGATTCGTTGTATTGCTATTATGTATTGAAAGCTCAGAAGTCGAATGAAAATGATCACACCTTTTGCTTTCTCCTCTTTTCTACTCTCTTTTCTTTTCTTTTTTTCCCCATAATCACAGGTTTTTCCAGTGTAGTCTCTGTTCAAGGCAAACTAGAAGCATACCTGTCAGCCAACAATCCTGTTCATTACCAGACTCTGATAGATGCTGGCATCTTGAAGGACCACAGATAGTCCAGTGGTTAGGGTTAAGACTACACCATGATCATGACTGCCATCCCCATGATTGTCAAGGGAACACTGGGTTTTTATTCTAACTACAATTGATGTGCACATATATAAAGTTTTTATTTGTGTAAAATATGCATGCTTTCAATGATAACTCCTATGGAGTTGTATATAAGCATCATATGTTTGGTTTTTTTTAAGGGGGGGGGGGTGTAAAGCTTGTAAGGAAGAAAGCCTTATCCCCATTACACACCAAAAAAAAAACTTACCCACCAGTTATTAAGCCAATATTGAGCATTTCATCAAGATTTTCAGCAATGGGTATTAACCCCACCGAACCGCCAACAGTGATACTGATATGAAATGTCAAGATTTGAAAGTAAAGAGTGTTGTAAGATCGTTCCCACCGCCAAATCTGTAGTTAAACCAGTATCGGGTATGAAGATTTGAATGTAAGGAGTGGTATGATATTATCTACCCCTACACCACACCTATAGTTACACTGGTTTCAAGGATCAAGATTTGAATGTGGGTAGAGGTATAAGGTCATCCCCAACACCGGTTATACCGGTATCAAGCATCAAGATTTGAATGTAGGTAGAGGTATAAAGTCATCCCCAACACAAGTTATAGCGGTATCAAGCACCAAGATTTGAATGCAGGTAGAGGTATAAAGTCATCCCCAACACCAGTTATACCGGTATCGAGCACCAAGATTTGAATGTAGGTAGAGGTATAAGGTCATCCCCAACACCGGTCATAGCGGTATCGAGCATCAAGATTTGACTGTGAGGAAAGGTATAAGTATGAATTCTGCATTCTCCGAGCAACTTAATTAACAATGTGTAGAGATAGACAGTATAAACCATCCAATAGTTAAATTGGGTTGTATATACAAATCATGCGCTATACAAGTTGCATTTTTTATTGTTATTATTACTATTATTATTATCAAAATCAAACTATACCATAAAGTTTGATGATTTAAGCCTACTCTTGATTTAAATAGTACTTAACTGCTTCACTGCAGAAGTAGCAATCTTTGTAATTCTTTGCAATCTTGCAAATCTCTACAATCCAACCATTTCTCTATAAATTCTCTGACTTCCGACTACATATCTAAAGAATCAGATCTTTTCTCTTTGTATCATCACAACCTTAAAATGGAATCTTGTTTTGAAGGGGGGGCATTCTTTTTTTTTCCAGGTTATCTCTGTAACACAAACAGAATGAAGGCTTTTCCTTTGAAAGCAAGATTCTATTCACAGTAACTCTTCATTTATGCAACTTTTGTTTTTTTTTTTGTTTTTTTTTACTGATATAACTTTTTTGTTTGTTTGTTTTTGTTTTTGTTAAAATGATCCTGAGTTTCAATACAAATTGTTCACACAAGACAAATTGATTGTACAGTTGTGGACTTTATCCCGTTAAATGTGTAGTTTGCCCCTTCTAGACCAGAAGGGAGGGGTTTGATGGCAACCAGATCCAGAGAGGATCGCCTGTGGATTAGTTTCCTATCACTTAATATAACAAGTTGGTAATCCTCACTCCAATTTCCATTTAAGAGCCTGTCCTTTGAGGCTAGACTCCCTTCATATTAACCCATTCCATCCCGATCTTAGTAGATACAAAGTGCTGAATGATAAGCTATGACTTAATCACCAAATTGTGTCCCTTTGTACCTGGCACTGCATAGAAACTCCAAAGAGAAAGGGAGTAATTTTGTGACTCAAATTACCATGAAAGCTATTCTGCTTCTCAGTCTTAATAGAGGAGGGAAAGAGAGAGGGGAGAATTTAAACACTTCACAGAACAATAGAGGCTTACATTGTATTGTTCAGGGCAATGTATACTTTGGAAAAAAGAGGGTCAAGAAAAATAGTGACTTTACTTTTGGGAAAAGTGTTTATCTTAGTGAAGGGCTGTGCCAAGCTTTTCTCTCTTCTTTGTTTGTGTTCTGCTTTATAAAGAGATTGAAAGCTTTTGAACATTTGTTAGACTTCCAATCAAAGAGAATTAAAGGGAAAGAAAGATACAAGATGGAAAATAGTGATCAGAATTCCTTCAATCCTCTCGCTCTTACTTCCCTTTTTTCAAATTGATTAAAAATTATGTCTTCTTCTCACTCTGATTTTAACAACATAATCTTGGGAAGATTTAGACTCTCTGACATCCAAATTGATATACACAAAATAAAACAGGGATGGGGGAATGTGTTACTGTGGCAATTCAGTAGTGAGGAAAAAATTGAAAATTTGCTCATTGATTTCAATTAGGATTCTCTTCAACCTTGAAATTGATGTATACAGAAATAGTGAATATAATCATTGTAAAAGGAGTGATACTTTTCAATCTATACCACAGTCACCACTTAAGTCAGTCACTTATACAGAAGGAAGTTGGATTGATTATTTAACAAATTTTCAGTGAATAAGTAATGTTTTGTTTGATAATGGAGAATTTGCATTCAGTATACAAAGAAGTGTAATTATTTTGTTTGAATAATATCTGTGTGTGAGTGTATGCGTTAGCTCTTCTCATAGTTCTTAAATATGTCAGAATAAGAGGAATTCGAAGCATATGTAATTACATAATCTGAACTTTGTAGCCCAATTTTTAAATTCCACTGGGATAGGATTTCTACATGCTTTATATTCCTCATATTTTAATACCGTTTTAGAAAAAAAGTATACATGTAACCTCTTCCAATTAGCTTGTAGTATCATGCCATAAAAGGAAACCAATCATTACCAAGGAGCTTCATATAACCACTTCCCAATCTTACAATGACAAGACATGATAAGATGAGTGGTGATGAAAGGTGACTGCACTGTTGTATGGATCTAATTAATCATAACCTCATCATGGCATGGTGAGAATACCTTCTTTCTTAACATACTAATCAGATTAAAGATCATCATCACCAGTTTTTAGACTTAGATTTATTGCCATGTCCAGTACAAATTTGCTTCACCAAAATGATTTCTGATGGACTAGGATGAAATCAGATTTTTATCAGATATGATGTAAATTCTTTGATCCTTTTATTATGTCACACATGAGATCTCTCTTAGTGCATTCCACTTGGGCAATGAAGTAGAACTAATTTACAACCTTCTTAGCACTATTTTTTAGTCTGTTATGATTGGGTGGAGCAGGATCATTAGCGCCCTCATCAGCGCCTCCCATTTTTCTGTCACGTCAAGCCGACATGCAAATAAATGAGGTCACAAAAGTACATCGCACTCATTAGCGGAAGACGAGATGAGAAGAGAGAGGGTACATCATGCACACGTAACCATCCCACATCTGCATATTTGCACTTTTTCTGCGAGCTCATTTAGAGCCGAAAAACCACTTGAAACCTGATATGTTGCGCGGCCTTCCTGACTGCCTCTACCATGCTAATTCCGGCCTTCCCCCCTAGGGCCCCTTACGGTGCTACTCCTCTAAGCCAATAATCTGATTAATACTGAACTTGTGAATATTCATAAGTTGACACACTTTTTGTCTGCTTTTTAAGAGAAAAGGGCAGGTCTAATTAACATGAGTGGTGAAGGTGTTGGCATTTTCAGCAGATCATTTGGTGCAGTGTTAATTTTTACTTCCCACCCAAAGCTATGACAATGTGAAAAGTTGACATTATACAGTGCACAATGGATGCATACATATGCCCATTGCTGTCCCACCGAGGAGTTGGTGTAATGTCTTTCTAAATCGCTTTCTTTCTAGATCCAAAATGAAAGTATAAGACATTCATTTTTATAATATTGTGAGTTATAACTAAAGTGTTTACTTTTAGAAATATATAGCATACAGACTACAAGCATTTATTTTCATAGCAAGCTTCTGAAAGTACCCTAAAAAAAATATGCCTACCCTTTCATGTAGCTGTATTTTTAAAAGCTTTCTAGAATAGAAGACAAGGAAGTTTCATTTTTGGTTTATAATGAAAAAAGATTGATATTCCACCCATTAGTAGTGCACAAACTAATTTACTCCACTTAGTACGAACCAGTATCTCATTAAGATTAATTTTCTTTCCTCTTCTGATGATATGAACAAGCTTTCCTTTACTCTCTTCCTATCTCTCATTAAAAGCTAACTATGGAGTAATTAGTCAATTTTGAATAAATATCAAAGAGGTGCACATCCGCGCATTAAAATACATTATTATTAATCAAGGGTTACTCCCTAATGCGAAGGAGGATGACTTTGATCGTTACCAGTGCACCGCCGATGGTTAATTACGGCATGAATGCGCCCCAATCCCACAAACCTAAGCGGGTGTCTGAAACTGTCATCAAGATAATTAATTCGTTAACAATGTAATTGGAAGATTCGCCCTTTTTTATCTTGTTAGCTGTGCAACTGGGTTGATTAAGTGCCATTCTCAGAGTTCTCTCACATCACTTTTCCAGGAGATGCTGCCATGACGATGGAGAGAGAGCTTCTCATCAATCGCTTCCAAAATCATATTTTCATTGCAAAATTTTCCAGAGTAGATCTCTGCTGTCTATTCAAATTCCTGATTCTTCTTTAAATGTGTGCCCTCTTGACATTTTATATATTTGAAGTCTTCACAGGTTGGTTTAAAAAAAAAGAGCAACAGTAAAAAAGTTATTTCAGTTTTAGATGTATTGTCTAAATTCCTCAGACAACAATTTATGGGAATATTTTTTGAATGCTCTTCTTGTGTGACATGTTTACTTCTTCTTTTTTTTTCATTTCATTTGTCTCTCCCCTCTGACCACCCCTCTCCCATCCTTTCAAAGACCGTTCATCCATCCAACATATTCTTTTTATCTGCATTTTTCTTATTATTTTTCATGGTGAATACAACTACTTTATATGTTTCATATATATTTAGGCTGATGATTCTGGGCCCCATTGCATAAAACTTACCATTGATGGTAACTTTGCCATCACTGGTAACTTCCATGGCAACCTTGAATTTGATTGGCTGTTAAGCAGTGTTACCACAGTAGCTACCATTGATGGCAGAGTTACCATTAATGTTAAGTTTTATGCAACAGGGGCCTGATCAGTGAGTGTGACACGAACTAATATTATACTCATGAGAATCACTGTAGTATGTGCTTTGACACATGTGGGAGTTAATTCATATCCATTAGTTAATACAGCTTCATTCATTCATTTTTATTATTCGTTCATATTCATTAGTATGGATTTAAAGGCTTTCTTACTCTTAGCAGAGAAAAACCGGAATAAAAGCTATTATAAGAACCTTTAAATAGAGTTTCGTTTGTAATGATCTAAGAGAGGCAGATCTAGATTTATCAAGCCACTTAATTTCGTCAAGTGACATTTTTCAAGATTTTTTTTTTCTGTCTCTCTATATGAGGCTGGACTTTGATCAATATTAAGAAATGAAATATTAGTTGCCCTTGTACATTCTACTCAGTAATCAATGTTATAAAAGCAATTAATGCTTGCAAGAGTGACAACCTAGCTGGTTTTACTTCATCATATTTGCATTTCAGGGAGGCTATTATTCCTATTCAAACATTATGCCCTTGATGTAAAGCCTAACAATCAAAAGCCACATAGAGCACCTTGCTGTGGTGTTTCTCTAATACATGTTAGCATAATTTATAGTCTTGTAGTATTTCTATGCACAGCTAAAGGATATTTTTTTCTGTGTACTACCAGGAAATATTGTTCAAAATGGAATAAAAATTAATATTCACAAAATTTCAGTGTAGAAAGTAAATTTCAGTACTTCATGTCTGATTTCAAGTATATTTTCCTCTGTATGTATCCCTGTAATTTTGTAGGGTTCAATGCTAATCTTTTTATATGTTCAAAGAGTGTTAGCTGAAGATAATTCATTGCTAGTCATTCATTTGCTATTAAAAATGTTAAATGAGTTCGGGAGATGGAATTGTACCATTTTAGCTTTTTGTCACCTTGGCCTTGGTTAGCAGTATTATTGTCTCATATTATGGAAGTAGAGTAGATATCTTTTTTTTATTCAAAAACATTCTCGCTCCTTAGATATAGTTATTTACTCACATTTAGTGACTATTATTAGGATATGAATAAAATGTGTACATTATATATTATGGTTGTAATTTTTGTTTCATTTTAGTTGTATTTACACTATTTTATACTTCAAAGAATATTATCCACCTAGATGAGTGTTTCCATTTTTAACTCATAAGCATTGTTTATATATCATTTACTTTTATATTTTTATAAAATTTGTGTAAGGTGTTTTGCTTTAAAGAAAAAGAACAAAGTAAAATAGAATTTTGTGGATATCCTTGTATCATATTCATTGGTATACTGTATCATATTTACAATATGTTCTTTTGACTTTTACCTTTACTTTACCCTACTTTTTTAATACTCTTGGGTTTGATATCCAGCAAACTCTTCAGATGGCTGATATTCAACAAATATTGCAAAAAATTCAGTCAAAACTGAGTGGAGCCAGGACTTGAACTGGATTCTACTAAATTACAACTCTTGATAAAACATATCCATAGTAATTATTTATGGTGACTGTTCATGTTATATATTGTGACTGTGATTTTAATAGTATTGTTTTGTTATTGCTGTATGATTTTATTGTTATTTTTAGTTTAATGTAGAGTTTTTATAAGTTGAAATGTTCATGTGAATCAAAATACCATTTGTATTGTGTAGGAATTGTTTTATTGATCTTTACATGTTCAGACCAGCAGACATTACAGTAACAGACCAGTTTATAGTAAAATGCCAAGGAAGTTGCCTTTGGTTGTAGATATGAATGACAAGAGTTTGCTTGAAATTAAGACACAGTCACACATATCAGCGGCGTATCCAGAAATTTGTAAGGGGCGGGGGCAGATCAGCTTTTTCAGGTGTCTGTTTTACCCCCCAAATTTGCTGATGAGCAACAAAAAAAGGGGGGTCTCAGCTTCAGAAGGGGGGCTGCAGCCCATTTGGGCTCCCCTCCCTCCAGCAAAAAAGGGGGGTCTCAGCTTCAAATGGGGGCACAGGTTGCGGCTGATTCCCCCCCCCCCCCCATCCACCTCTGCATATGAACCACATGTGCTACATTCCTTTTATCATCTCCCAGTTTTGTAATCTAGGATTTAGCTTATACCTCTCTTTGAAGCAAGAGAAATTAGATTATCAGCCAAATATTGTGATGTAATTTCTTAGTTATACTAAATAGGTCTGTTGTGTAACTGAGAGGGATTTGTAAGTATCTGGATTTATTAACATGATAGAAATAGGAAAAATTGTGAGAAAACCTGCTAATCAGGTTTTCCTTAGGCACTTGCAGAAAATATAATCAAGAAGAAAGGAGAAAGAGAAATTGACACTGGAACAAGTACGCTTGTGCTTCTCATATTACGCCAGGCCAACAATTACTTCCAAGAAATTTTTTTGTTGGAGAAGGAGAGAGAGATGGTTAGTTCTGATTGGCATCCTCGCTTCCAATCAATAATTAGAGATTTCTTCATCTTCTTCTTCTTCATCGTCTTGGGCAAAATGGTTTGAGTTTGCAGTGCGTGACACACTGGGAGTGTGTAGCTTGCTAGCGTTAGAGAAGCAGCTATGTAATGTGAGATAGATAAGATGTGTCCTTTATATCTGGCAGATAAATATTACGAGGTCCTACGCATAGTTCTTTATTAATCTTGCCGTGAATTTGGCATTTTCTTCTGTCCGAATGAGGTGCTGGAAATGTCAGAACTTATTTTGCATATGTTACTTGAACTTTAAAGAAGGTACCATCTTTCCATACAGCATCTTACTTTTATTATCATATTATTGATGATAACATGGCTGAGAGCCAAGAAGGCATAAACTTTTATCCTTGTACATTGACATACTTTACGCGGAATTGATGCCCTTATGGCTGTGAACAGATGATACACAATGCATCATTAGCATTTTGCTTTTATTAAGCTACTACAAGTAATGATGCCATTGATTGCGCACCAACAGGATAACAATTTGTACTGTTTTTAATGCTTTACATGGATTTAATGCCCTTATGATCCTGAGCAGACCATACAGAGTATATGATATCCTAAAAGCTAGGTCATTTTACTCATGTCATTTACTCATGTCATTTATTCATATCATTGTATCCAGACACCCTTATGGCTCTCACTATAGATGGTATGTCTTTATACTTTGTGCCATTTTATTTCTTAATGTATGGCTGAGATGGTATTTATATTGAAGTTCTTCTGCTTCTCAGCATCTTGCCTAATAGTATGATATAAGATTAGCAGTGAGAAGATGAAACAATAATGTAAAACACTCAACATTTTGATTCACCCATTGCCTACTGGAACCGGGTGATCCCTGTATTAAGTCTATGGGAATGAAATCATTTAGTAGTCAACGGGTTAAGATTAAGCACATTATGATGCAGGGATCATAACTGCAATATAGGTGTTCAGGTAATAAAACAAATCTCATTCAAATTCTTGCACATTCCATTGCATGTGGTAATGGTACCACACCAGAATTGCATATTGGAGTAAAGACACCAACAATACTTGTCTCATGAAGTCATACATACAGAGTTTAAGAACCCTTGACCTATATTTGAATTCGGAATACACTTTTGTGTAAATTGTTAGTTGCATTTAGACACGTTGAAAGATTTCCATCTCAGCTTCATCACAATGATCACTGTAAATAGTATATCAAAGTGTTTCTTTTTTTAATGATACAACACGTTTATTTCCGGGGGGGGGGGGGGGTTCAGTTTCAATTTTTTTTTTAATAGTACATAAAAAATTGTATGTTTTAATTGTGAATCAAGATTCTTACTGGTATAAATACTCTCAGAAGTTCATGTAAGTTGCTTTTTTCTTTCTTTTTTTTTCCATTACATTTCTATTAATTGGTGTGAGGTGTATGAATAAGTTCAGTATTGAGTAGATTATTCCAACTAGAATATTATATAATGTAGTTAGTATTATTCTCATAGTAGATTGAAATCCCTCCATGTGGTTTGTGTGTTATTTAGGTCTAGCATTCCAACTCTAGTTGCAATTATGTATGTTTTGTATCATTTATTTATGCACAATGCTTCTTTGTATGCTCAACTCTTTATCTTAATGCACTCTCTATGTTCACATATTATTTTGAATTCACATACTGCTTTTGATTTCTATTGACTTAGCCTTGGTTTTAGTTTTGATTGTGTGTGTGATTTTGTATTCATTTAAGTAATATTCATGGGCTGATAAATTAATAGAACACAATTAATTTGTTTGATGCTTGGATACATTTTTGAAAATTTGTAATATGTAAGTGGTTTTGTTAAAAATTAATGATTAAATTAGATGAAATGATTCAAAAGAGATGGACTGGGTTTTGGGGGGTTGATTTTTTTGTAATTCGACACAAAATTATTGAGCATGAAATGGCATCCAGATTTGTGTGTGTTTTGCAGCAATATGATTTAGCTTTAAATATGCTTTTCATTTTTCAATTTTGCAGCTGATGTGAATTAATATTTTTAATATTCTTGTGATAATTACAAAATTTGGCTCAAGTATTTCCATCGCAAAAGTATTTCAAATTGAAGAGATTTCTTTGCTCAGTGGCAAAGCACAAACCCCATTGGCACCGAGCAGTTCTTTTTTTAGTTGTATCATTACGCGTGTTCTATGTTTGTGGTTTACAAAATCAATTAAACATTGATTCAGATTTCAAAGAACAAACAAATACAGATTTTTAGAATACTAGAAAGGTTATCAAGCCAATTATTTTATATTTTAGGTTTTTACTTCAAAAGTTCTTGTTTGTTTTGTATCATCCAGTTGATATTAGATTTACATAATTTTTTGTAAAGAAAGTTAACTTTTTTTTATTAAAATGTATTAATACCATTGTTATAATTTTTTCATTAAATTCATTAGTTGCAAGTACAGGCAGACTGACTTTGTGCTCTGCTTTATTTTGTAAGTGTTGTGTGTCATTTTGTTCAGTCCTGAAAGGGCATTATATCATATAATTTACATGGTGATAATTCCCATTTAGCTCTGGACAGAATTGTGTATTGTTAGAAATTTTTAAATATATCAAAATAAAAAAAGGATGGAAAGAAAAAAAGATGAGCTAAGAAGGGAAGAGAGAATTAGGAAATACATGATGAAATTTAACATGGAAGAATATGATGAAGGGGAATGAGAGCATTAAGAGAAAAGGAGGTGAAAGTGGAAAGGATCAGAGAGAATGTGAAATAGTACCGTGATATAGTGGAGGAGGATGAGGAGAAAGATGAAGAATGATGGAACAAGGGGAGGAAAGAAAAATGAGGAGAGAGGGGAGGAGCGTTGGTAAGGTTGCTTGAGAGGGAATTGGTAAAATTAACAAGAGAAGTATATGTCGGGAAAACCTGAGACAATGAGATAGGAACAGAGATAACAGGAGAGGGAAGGATGACAGATGGTGAGTGAAGGAAGGGTGAAAGGGATAGGTTTATATGGATAACAAGCATTTGAGAGAGGATGATAATAACGCAGAGCTTGAGAAAATGTATAGAGAGACATTTGCAAGGTGTTACATATTATACGATGAAGTCTATATGAGGAAATAACTAAAATACAGTATGACGATAGTCTAAAAAGTTGATTCAATTTGGCCTTGAGTTAACAAATTTTCATTTGTTATACTGAACAATCAACGATACACGAAGAACAGCCCTTTAGCTTCATTGATATCAATAAAATTCTACAATTCCACACCCCCCCCCCCTCGATTTCTCTCTCTCTCTCTCTTTTTTTTTTTTTTTTTTTTTTTTTTTTTTTGCTATGACTGCATTGATTATAGTTCCATAAAAATCAGCATCTAATCATATTTTTGTAAAACTGATATGATCATAGTTTTGGTCACAGTCCAAACATTGATTCCCTGGTGATTTTCCCGAGGTACCTCCTCATAATGCGTTAACTCCGCCCACAGAATAACATTTAACCAATGAGCTATCGGAAACGGGAAGGAAGTCCTTGTCAATCATAATTCGTCCCTTGATAAAAGCGCGCGCGCGGGAAAAGTCCCTGAAGACAAGTGGAGCAGGTTTTACGTGGGTTGTAACCCACCTCTCGCATTTCATTACGGTTTTAGCTTGTTTCACCCCAAAACACAGACTTCTTTTCTCACTATGTCGCCAGAAATCAAGTGTGCAGTCTTTAACCATCCGTCAAAGCTCGCTCATGATTTAAACTCAAAATTTCATCGAATTTCCTGTCATTTCTCCCTCACTAGCTTCCCTTCTCTTCAACGTGCTTGGCCATTTCCAATATCAGAATTGCGAAGAAATTCGGCCCAGAAACGATCTGCTTATTAGCTTTTCACATTCTTAGATAATCTATCTCTCGATTTTTGAAGGTCATGCTAATCATTCTGGATGGCGTGAGAAGAAAGTACATGGGACCTCTATATTGATCAAAACTTTTCTTCTTGGATTTGTTCGAAATATTCTTTCTACCATCCAGGCTTCTGAACTTAATTTGTGGCTTCCTTTGCCCTTAGAATGATTCTTGCATTGTTATTCATGTTATTAGTGAACTGGTATCCAACGAGCTATTTATCAGTTGAAAGAAAACGAATTTAAAAGATCGTTTTATTCTGATCGTTTTATTCTGTTAATCAAAATTAATGGACAGTAAATCTTCAAGTAAAACAATTCAAAGGATTTCGAAGAAAAATCAAAACCCTCAGATTACCTTATAATCTGGATGTGACATACAAAACTCTTCAAAGCATCAATTAAATCCACAATATATCGAATATAATTATATAATTTAGTCTCTTCGTAATTTGAATGAAGTGAAAGATTTGTCTTGCATTTCACTAGGCCTTATGTACGTCCTCTTTTTATATGTCCTCTTTCTCTTTCTCTCTCTCTCTCTCTGTCTCTATCTATTCTCTCTTTCCCTCCCCCCCCCCTCTCTCTCTCTCTCTCTCTCTCCCCTCTTTTTTTCACCCTCCCCTCCCCTCTCTCTCCCTCTCCCCCCCCCCTTCACTCTCTATCTCTATCTCTCTCTCCACCAGGGGCGGCGTCATGGTATTTTGATCGGGGCATGTATTTTTCTGGTTTGTAAACCTCGGCCCACAGGTGAGTTTATTAACGTTTTATATGAACAAAAAACTTAGCTGATAAAATTATACTGTTGCATGACCCTCTCTTCCCGCACTCTCCTCTTTTTCTTCTTCTTCTTCTTCTTCTTCTTCTTCTTCTTCTTCTTCTTCTTCTTCTTCTTCTTCTTCTTCTTCTTCTTCTTCTTCTTCTTCTTCTTCTTCTTCTTCTTCCTCTCTTTTTTAAATCACTTGAAATATCATGGGGGCCGCCCCCTGCCCCTATAACTTTTATGTCATGCATGGTAAGGAAGAAAAATGACAAGGAATCTCGACCTCTACGGTGGATATTATCCAGTTAGGCTAATATGGTATGGTTTCAATCTCAATTTGTCTAATCCATGTTCTTGCGATTAATTTCTTTCTGGTTTAAATTGTTAAACCAACTGCTTCGTCTGGCCGTTGTCACTTTCTTCGCATCTTTCAAGCTTGATCTTATTTTGACACCCACAATTGAATGACGAGTATATAGTGAAAGTCTGAGATGAGTATTTAAAAGAGTCTGGTGGCTATTTTGAAATCGGTTGTCTGAGATGAGTTCTCTAAAGGGAATATGACCGCCTACATCTAGCGTTAAACCGTCTGTCTTGTGCATTACTCACCCATTGCTGCAATTAGAAATATCAGTTTGTGTGCTTGGCTATTGCTTGATAACTTTAAATCAAATCAATACGAGATCGGATCTTTTCCGACGCTTGATGGGAATCTAACAGGGGAGTTGACAGGACCGATTAGTGAGGGATAAACATGAAGAGTTTGGCAAGCCTGTTTAATCTTGAAATCTTTACAAGTTTAACTGTAAAGTGACAGGCAAATGTTTAGGAGTTGAATAATTTTGATCTTCTGCTGTCCATTACTTCTTCATGCATCTAAACCGATGATCACAATGTGGAGATCTGAATCCGTTTAATGTTTTTTAATTCTCTCTTTGAGATATATATTCTTTATAATAATAATGCATGAATGATAAGATTTTCTTATCATTCATGCATTTTAATTTTCATGATTTTGAATACACAGAAATGTGATTCGGATGTGTTTTGGTCCAGTGGATAAGTCTCCGGACTTTGAACCACAAGGTACTGGGTTCGAATCCCTGCCGCAGCACTAATATCTAATGTCCTTTGGCAAGAAATTAATCTACATTTGCCATACTCGACCCAGGTGAGGTAAATGGGTACCTGGCAGGAGTTATTCCTTGAAATGCTTGTGCGCTGTAAAAGGCTGCCGGGCTATAAAGCCGGGGTAGTGATATCCAAAGTTCTTAGGAACCGAATAGAGACGTTAGATAATAATGTGATATGCGCTATACAAGAACGGAATATTATTATTCCTGTGATTTTCTCATTCCGCGAATTTTCATTACTTTCCAAAAACACCTTTTTGTTCTGACCAGTACCACCAATCAACCGAATTGATGATAATCATTTAAGAAATGATTCAAGTCCATTTCTCGCGAAAACATTTTATTGCGATAATATTTTGAAATATGTTAGAGAGCATACACACCGGAACATCTAGCTAGCATTGCATAATGGGAGCAGGGATGCGAGGCTGCCCAAAACAGTCCTTGTAGACCCCTATCATTTTCGGACACGTCACTGCAAGAAAGAATGGAATCCATTATTACAGGGGTATTATTTAATATCTAGCCTATTCATTTTGATCAATTGCAATTCTCACCCAACATCGATCGACAGTGATCACGATGACACAAATTAATCTACATTTCAAAAAATTACTGATATGTAATTATATAGGCCTACGTTTCGTTTTTCCAAGTATAAATCTAAGTCTACAGACTAAGATGAAATCTATGTAAAATGTAAATCTGTAAATTGACAGTCAAAGTGATTAATAAGGCCTGTATATTCATCACGACTCGTATCACCTTACCCTTTTGAAATGTCTTTGGTTTTTATCTCTACAATCACAGTTTCCTGAGGAGATATCTCTTGTCAAGCTATCACACTCGTTATTCATTAAACTCCATCCCATGTTTTCGTGATAGGTTGAAACAAAAAACCGACATAGAAATGGGTAATTAATGCAACATTTTAACACCCGAGGGTGATCCGTCTTACACGAGCTCCGATTCTTCCTGTTTTCACCGGACTTTAGAAACATGGAAACCGTTTTGATGCGGGAAGCATAGAGAGGCCTGCATTGCTATTAGTCATATTATAATACTATCCAATTACAAAATTCTAATAGCTATATGATAAACCATCCAAAGTACTGACCTTTACACTATGACAAACATAATAAACAGATGAATTTTGCATGTTAATTGGAGATCTAAAGTTTTGTAATAGGCGAGTGGAAATGTTTACCGATTCAAAGGGATTTTGACAAAATGAGAGTTTCAGATTTATGCTTCCCCAGTCATGTCAAATAACGAACATGGATATGTGATGTGGAAAAGGTGCACCTTTCTCAATCCCTCTAGAAAACTGCTATTTCCCTTGTCGTCCATTTCTGCATCAGACTTCTATCAGCAATATTGCGCATTATGATGCAGATGGTCTTTCTCGTCCTCCTCTTCCCCCTCCCCCATGCACTCTTCTCTGTTACTTCTATCCTTTTTCTCGTTCTCTTTCTCTTTATCATTCTCTAGTACCATCTAACTTTCCTTCTCTCCTCTCCCCATTCCCCTTCCCCTTCCCCTTACTATATCTCCTCTTCTTTTCTCCTTAAGTCCCTCCTGCCGCCCCCCCCCCTCTCTCTCCCCTCCTCCCCTCCCTTCCTCCTCCTCCTCCTCTCTCTTTCTCTCTCTCTCTCTGTCCATCTCCCTCTCATCGACTTATACCTTTCCTTACACCTGTATCCTCTTCATTCTTTATAATATCTGTCTTTCCTCGTAGTGTACCTCATCCTCTAAATTATGCGTGCAAACACTAATTACTCGGTGTGAGCCCAAGTCTGCTTGCTTTAGCTTCTCCAGGCCTGGAGGCATATATTCATAGGCCAAGCATCGCTGGATTGGAATACTCAATAGGATCAAACTAATGAAAGACATGATCCAAGCTTGAATACATTATCAAAGTATATTATTATCTCACATTATGATATACTCATAGAAGGATTGGTAATGATAAGGACATCCATGGCGGTGTTGACGAAGGAAACTGGTGCTCGTATCAATGCAACCATAAATTAAGGTTATGATTTTGAAAACACTGAAAACACCGGTTTATTTCTTGTTTTTATAATCACTGGCCTTCCCGAACTTGGGGTTTATTATATTAGCATAAACCATATTTTGTTCCTATAATCACGATAATCAAAATGCCATGCTAACGGTCACAACATCATTTTGAAATAAAGTATATTCCAGGAACATGAGAACCATCAACATCGCTCTCGATGTTAGCTTAAGATCATATTTATCCTAATCATAATGGTGAAAACATTCTTGAAATCCTTAGAAACAAGTTAATGATATTTCTTTGTGATTTGTATTCATATCATTATCGTCAGTATCATAGAGAGTATTAGGTAAAAGATATAGAAAAAGATATGTGGGTCAAGATTCACAAAAGAGAAATTCTTCCCTGTTGACTGTAGGCATGGGAACCCACATGTGCCATTCCGAGAAATATAATGGATAAGTTTAATGGGTACAATAGTTATTCAATCAGTGCTTTCAAGGTTTTCCGAATAGACAGAAATGGATAATCTCTAGTGTGTATGTGTATTGGTCAACATAACTATTATCATCACTGAGAAAAATAATTTTTGAGGGGGGTGGCTTCAAAGCTGTACATTTCTTTTCCTCGTGTTACAGTCAGTAAGAACACTGAGATGACGATCATACAAACTATATTATAGATGATCAAATACCAGTTTTCGCTGTTAAATATTTTGATCTGTGGTATAATTGTGAAAACAATTAAAATCAGACCGTAGACACCTGTGAGGAAAATAGAGCTTTACAAACAAACAAAAAAGAAAGAAAGAAAACAAAAGAAAAGCAAAAAGCAACAACAAAAACAAAACCAAGTAGAATCATTTATCTTGATGATATCATTTATATGCTTGCTCTGATATGTGAATTGACTGAAGTTTTTGTTGTTGCTACTGTTGTTGTTGTTGTTGTTGTTTGTTGCTGTTGCTTTGCTTTATTTATAACATTTCATAAAAAGCTCTCATTTTTATATATTTCATAATTCCAACGTAATTGTCGAATCCAAATACTGATATGGTCTCTTTATACCTTTTCTGTTCATCATTATTTTATCGAGCCGTATTATCTTACATCATTGCATGTCATATGCCTTCTCATTTCCGTCCTTAATCTTCATCTGGTAATCACAATCTAAAATGGAAATTGTGAGAGCATAATCATATCTCATCGAGGGAATAAAATGGTACCTTGTTAGAATTCTAATGAGAACCGACACCTTGATGCTTTTAGATAATACACGCGGTGCATGATGGGAAGAAAAGAGGGAGAAAATATCAATATTACAATGACGTCATGGGCTTGTTAAGTATGCGCGAAAACTGGAGTAATGAGTGCGAGGAGGAAGAAATCTACACTATGGTGTGCATGCCTGAGAATAAATCAATGTCATTCATTCTGTAATAAGAAAAGATGCTCACAACATGGATAATGGTCTTACCTCAAGAAGATTTCATTTTCATTCTTTCTATCTCTCTTGCACACCTCCTTGTCCACAGCTGTCGGACAAAGCTCAATTTCTTCACGGAATATGATGAGATGCACAGAAAGAAAAAAAAAAGTATCCCTTCATTCTCCCAATCCCAATCAAACCGCAAACATGGTGATCATTTTCACAGAAAGATGCTTGTCAAGCTGAAACAAAATGATCTAAACAAAATCTTTAAGACTTGTTATGAGACTGTTTAATTGGAAATGGCAAGAAATTATCAACACTATGAATGCAAACTAAATGCTGTTTTACTGACATCATAAAAAGGGGATATTATTTCTATAGATTTAAGATGGAGGAAAGTCAAAGATATATATTTCTTTTCACGAGATCTCTGTTAGGTACTTGAAAATCGATAAACCTTTACCACAAAAAGAAATCGCATAATTTAGTGTTATTCATTTAAACGTTCGATAATAATCACCACACAGATTCAACCTTGATATAAAAGTAGAGGAAAGGAATATAATTCGATGGCAAAATATCGTCTTGAATTTCTTGATTCTATCGTGACTCTTTATTTGACGCGAAATCGATGGTAAAATAAAGATTAACAAAGCAAAACTGAAACCAACGCCGCGTTATAGACCGATGCTAGGATGTAAGAAGTAATTTCCTCTCCATTAAAACCATCATGAACACAGAGAAGTTTAACTGTATTGATTAAGCTTTTAGCTTTACACTTTAAAAAACAGTCACCTTTAGTTCTTTTCATTTCGCTTGTTGACCATGAATACGAGAGAGAGAATTCCACCACGCTTGAATCATCTTCAAGTCATCTTCGCTTCCATTGCAAATTATCCACTTGTACAATGATGTAAATGGAATCGCTAAATAGTGAGCATGATTTTCATCCATCTCGCTTCGCCTCCATTTTTCTGCTTTCTTTTCTTGAATTCAGTTGAAAGGCAGAAGAGTTTGGCCATGGTGCGTCTCTAATTAAGTCAGTGAATTCCGTGGTAACACGCAGTCTTGAATACCAAATTATTAAAGGATGTGATAGTATACAAAAGTAGAAGGGAAAGGTTTTATAAATGGTATTGGAGTGTTTATTTAAGTTGATATTACATTGCTTAACGTATCCGCTGCTTCTGAGAGGCTAAACTTGGCCTTTTAGTTTGTTTTCATTCCTTAGCTTCGAGTGAATGCTTAGTGAAAGAATGGTTCTTCCCTATATCTTAATATTTGTTTTCCTTTGTTGGAGAAAATAAAATTGATTATCAGAAATAGATAGAAGCATTTCAAAGTGATCATCAATCACAAAATAAGATGATTACGTAATCTTGAGATTTTTGTCTTTCATTATGGCAAAAATCGACTTCCCATGCATGTGTGTTAAGATGGCGGGGGCGGCTGTAGCTTTCTTCTGCTCACTGGATCCACTGTTAAACTCTATGGAAGTCCGCAGTTAAAGAGAACGGCTGTATCCATGTTACAAAAAGAAAGAAAATAGGAAAGAAGTTTAAAAAAAAAAAAAAAAAATCATACACGCATGCATATTAACAGAAACAGAGGGCGCTGGTCTTTCTAAATTGTCGAACAAACTTTTTTTACTGTTGAATTCTGTTTTTTTTTTCTTAATTAAGAAAAAATGTTCTTCTTGTCTTCCTCTGCAGTCTTGCGGTATGACAGAGTTTACTTACACTTATTTAAAAAAAAATTATAACAGCATCGGATAGGCCTAACTTGGAGTGTTTAATGTCCAACCAATATGAATAATGAAATATTAACCATAACAACCTCTTTTATTTCACATATGAAAAATCATAACTTTTTTTCTTCCGTATTTATGGGTTTGTTTGTTTCTTTCTTTCTTTCTATCTTTCTTTTTCGTTTGTATGTTTGTCTGTTTGTTTTTATTACTACATTTCCCCTATAAATCTGATATAAGGGGTTAATGTTGCAAAACTGTCCTCAGTAGAAATTTGTACTGTTGTTATGAGCAATGATGCGGTATATCGGATCTCTTTTTTTTTTTACTTGATATGTCTTTGTCTTTTTATATTTCTATTTTACCTGAATATAGGCCTCCCTTATAGGCTACACTGACCCGGTCATTTACCTCCTTACCCCTCTAACATACCTCACTTCATTAAAACAAAACAAATAAAACATCAAATGCAATTGAAATCTTCCCTCTACCACATATTGTTTTTCATTCAATATCATCCATACAGTTCTCGCACAATTGATTTCATTTGCATTGGTTTGTTAATGATTAGGCAAGAAGACTCAACTCCAATTTGACTTAATGAAAATAAACGTGAGGGAGTCCAATCCCAGCTGGAATTTACCCTTATTGATTAAAATCCCCATAACTTTTATTAATTCTCGAAATGAAGCCCCGTCCTCATACCTGAGTTCAGCCTAAATCCGTTTGAAATAGTATTTTTCTCAGCGTACCTGACTGCATGTATGCTTCCATTTTTCATCTTTCTTTCGTTTTGATCTGCGTGATATAATTGACAGCGCATCGTAACATCGACCTAATCGTAGAGGACATTATACTGAATGCACAGATATATTTATTTAACTGATTCTGCTTGAAGTTCTTAAGGAATACATCGTAATACCTTCGGAAATTCTCATTGATTAAGCAGGTAATCCATAATACTTGGAGTTGGTATGACACAGAATGACAGGCGCTTGCTAACCTTAATGGATACAGAGAGACTTGGACTAAGTGGTCCCTCTTGCAAGTTTTAGTGGGAACACTAATAGGATAAAGGAAGAGGAACGTGGACGCAGTTTGGGGCAATTTACGGATTTAAGTTCAATTACTCTTCAAGAATCTTGGTACTCGGTGGAAGATGGGTAAACTTGGAACAAGATTTTAATGGAGAACTAGGAGGCTGAAGATAAAAAAAAAAATATGCTTGGCTAGGAGAAACAAAAGATAATTAATAACTGCCGAAAAACTAGGTTGATGGGATCCACTTACCCAGCTTATTATCATTGGGGGGGGGGGGGGTGGGGGAGACACTTTCAACAAACGGCCCGTTTCTTCATTTTCTCTCCTTGTAAATATCTCTTCGCTATATCGATTTGCAAAACAAATTAAGCTACCTGACAGCAATATTTCCTTACCATTCCTCTCACATTCCTAGATATTTTAACTCGTCTTCAGCATCACAACCTGTTTGTAATCATTCATTTTCTTCAGTATTATTGCTTTAAATATCAAGTATCAAGGAGCAGAAGCAAAAACAAAAATAAAAAACTGTCGAGCACCGTAAATAATTATGTAGGCCTAAACTGGCAAGTCATCTTTTTTTCCCTCTCTCTCTCTCTCTTAGAATCTTCTCTCGTTCTTCCTTCCCCCTCTCTCTCTTACTTCCTTCGCTTTCTCTCACTCTATCTCTCCTCACTCTTTCTCTCTCCCTCCCTTTTTATTCTCTCCTTCTATATCTCCCTGCACTCTCTTCCTCTCTTCACATTTCTCTCTCTCTCTCTCTCTCTCTCTCTCTCTCTCTCTCTCTCTCTCCCCCTCTCTTGTCTTCTATTTCATACCAGACTCATTTTCTTCTTTCTCCCTCTCTCTCTCATAAGATGAAGGTATGTACCCTACTACTACTAAGTATGACAAATGTGCATTTTCTCTTCACATAAGCATCCTCTAAATTGAGCTAATGCTCTGGGCGTTTTGTGAGAGTATTTGAAGAGAAGACTTTCTCCTTGTTAATCAGAGAGGTTTACCTGAGTAAAGGGGCATCTAAGGCCCCCATCTTGTCTCAGAGGACAGCTAAGATGAGGAAAGCACCTATCCATCAAAATGATGAATATTAGATCAAGATATGACATATGTGTGTCTAGCAAACATCCATCATTAATAGCCCATTGATTCTTAGTGTGGCATCAAATTAAGATATAGAAATGCACATTTGTAGAAACAGGTACAATAACAGCCAACTATGCTTCTTTCTTAGTCTTTGTTTATTATCTGAAATATTTCATTCAAAATTCCACAACAAAACTAGAGATTATGCAGCTTCATTAGAACAGAAAGCAGTAGTCGATTGTTGCATCAGTGCCAAAAGTCCCATACTTATGCGTGCGTGCAGAAAGGTGTTCTCTCCTAAACTGAAGAAAGAAGAAAAGTTAGCTTAAACATTATTTATTTCTTCCAAATCTATCCAGAAGGAAGAAAATAGTAACTCCAAAATAATAGATTGTCATGACTGGGTTTTCATTAGAGGAGCTTTAAAATGCACCATAATTATTTGTTAAGTGCTTTTCTGTGCACAATACACTTAGAGGCAATTTTACGCTGATGCAACAAATTTTTGGAATGTTCCTTCACCATGTGATATTCATATCATCTGAACAATACAAATTGATTTTAAAAATTCAGTCCAAGTGATCATGGCAGGACAGACAAGTGCATTATCTCTTTCAAAAAAAAAGAAGAAAAAAAGAAAAGAAAGATAACTGCAGCTATCTTTTTGACAGGCAAATTTACCAACCAAGGGGAACAAAGTGGGAAAAAAATGAGACAAATACAAATTTTTTTGTTCTATACATGTATAACATGACATAAAGAACATTTCAAACAACTTTCTAATAAAGACCTACATTTTTAAAGCTTTTCATTACATACATGTATATGTTTCAAGTATATATAGATGATCAAATGTATTGCACTTTTCACATAATGGAAGATTTTGGAATTTTATTTTGAAAATTTGAATATACTGCACGAAAATGAATACTTTTTTCAATAGTTGGTTCATTTTGTAGGACAATAATTTGATACATCAGGATATCAGCTAGGCATAGAAAAACATATAAAATACATATATTATCATCAAAAACACAATGAAATGCACATCACTCTCTTACTGTATAAGCTGAAATTTTCACGGTGGTTTAATTTTCGCTAATTTCGCGATAATGTCCTCGCCAAAATTTCCACTCAATAAAATGCCTATATGCTTGTGTAGAAATATCTTTTAAAACGTGAAAATAATAACTCGCTAATATGTCAAACTTGTCTCAAATGGCTAAAACATCTGTACGCCAAAATATTAGCTTATACAGTAATACAAAGACAATCACTTTATGTCCTAGAAAACAATGTATACAAAATTACTCACTCTGGGAAAAATGAGGTATCCATTATAATGAAATGATCTGCATTCAAAAGACATGAATTCAATGTGAACATAAATTGGAAGGATATTTGATATAATACTTGTTAACAGCTGCAAGGGTTATATACCTTCATTAGTAATGCCATTGTTGTACAGATATGAAAATATAAGAAGTTTTCATGTTTTTTTTTTCTTTTTTAATGATGATTCATTTAATGATACAAAAATAATAAAGGGGAATTCACAGAGACTGATTAATAAATTATCTTTAAAAGGGGTCTTCATAAATGATTGTCTTTCATACAGAACATTGGACTGACGACACGATGAGGAAAAACCAATGAATTCTTAATTTTATATATAGTTTATAATGTACAAAGGATTCATACAAATATATTACTGCTTTAAATCTAATTGTACAATCTTTAACACACACTCACTGTGGTAAAAGACATGTTTACATTTTAGTGGCATAATATCTCTTAAGGTTTACTATGCCAGCACTGAAAAAACGTAACCATCATGATGTGCATACAATCAGCAATATAAAATTTGTTGTAAAAATACTTTATTTCTGAGGTAAAGTTTTTGGTAGAATAACTCTAGGATCAATTTTTTCTTCTTGTCATCTTTTATAGAGCTGGATGGCAGTCTCTGATTTGGATTGTCCAATATTTCTGGAATTCTTGGATTCACCATGAAGGTAACCCTCTGGACTTGGTCCTTTCAGACTTGGTAAGGACTTGGGTTTCTTCCTACTCTGTTTCAACCAATCATTCTCTTCTTTAAGAACGTTCAACTCTCGTCTCATCTGGACAAACTCCCTGAATCCAACTCTCTCTGGTGTAGCTTGCTTCTCTAGTTGCCTTGAGGCTAGTTCTTCCTTCAACCTCCTGCATTCCTCCTGTAATTGCTGCAAGAAGATGAGCAACTTCTCCTTGGTTGATGCCTCCTGATCCCGTTGATTGGTTCTTTCTTTCAGATCCTTCTTCAGATCACTCACTACCTCTTCTAACTCCATGATTTGTTTTTGATAACCAGCCATCTCCTTACCAGCCTGATCAAGCTGTTGCTTCAGTCTAGACTTGGCAGAGTGTCTCTCTTTGGTCTGCTGACCTACACAACTCAACTCATCCTCCAGGACCTTCACCCGTAGCTCATACTCTCGCAGTCTCTGCTGGACTTCCTGAAGTTCTAGCTCTAGAGCTTCTTTTTCACTTTCTACCTTGTGGATCTTCTCTAGGTATTTTGCAGCATGACTGTTCTCATTCTCCTGGAGCTGCTCTATCTGAAGGTTGAGCTGCTTGTTAGTCTCTTTCAGCTCTATCATCTCTTTAAGAGACTGATCAAGGCGTTGATTAACCACCTGAAAGAAAAGAAAAAAAAAAAGCAACAACTTTTTACCATCTTATTTTGTAAATACCACAGGGTTTTTAATACAATCCCTGTATTCTAATAATACAGAAACATAGGGTCTGTTCATATGCAAAGAGAATAGAATACTTTGTAGAGAAATCAAAGGCTGTGAACTTATCTTGGAATAACCAATAGACCGGTGAAAACAACGGGACCCATTTCTCTAATGAACAAATTAAGATAAGCCTGGTATTTAAGCTATGGAGTTAAATTTCAGAATATAAATGTCTTGCAACATAATTTACGATAACTACTCATGAACTTGGAGGCAAACAATATGTTAAGATCTCATAATAAGAAAGAACAGATTGATTAGGTTAGAATGGTGTTATTGAATGAAGTACCATAGAATGGACTTACATCAATTTTCAGGTCATGTTTCCTGAGAGCCTCAAGTTGGTCTGTTAATGCTGCATTTTGTTTCTCATGTTGTTCTAAAAGTTGCTGCAACTGCACAAAATCAGAATCAAAATATAGAAAGTGGTTTAAAAACATCTGAAAATGCAGCTAAAACATATCCATCAATCTGACTCAAATTTCAGTTTTGTTCAGTACCAATCAATTTAAATTTTCCTTTTATTTCTCCACTTTTTTCTTGAATATGGATTGGTAACTTTGAATATCTCTAAGGAGATATTTTTCAATTGTTTACAACTGCAGTAGGTATATTGGTATCATTATCAAACCTACTAATATTTATCTCTCAACCTTAACTGCATGTGGTTAAGCAGAATCAGTTTGAATTTTCATTGTAATCTCATGAAGAAGAATAAGGATCCCCTCTGAGCATCATACTCTGTCAAGCAGATTTGGCTGAAGGAAAAAAAGTGGTAATTTCAAGTGGAAATGAAATATTCTATTACTCATACATGTAGCTGGTTCTGTTTTGCATTAAAATGCCTATACACTTGGTAGAAACCGAAAGTATCAAATCAACAGCATTGATGGAAAGCTACTATGATGGAGTTTACAGAAAAAAAAAAGACAAATTCCCAATTTTCACAACTGGAAATGAAGAACAATTTGAATTTGTTAAAGAAAACATGGAATGGGGTGAATAAAAGTGCTTCCTTTGATTAGTGTCAGTTTTTCCTCCAGATCTAGTGGTGCGGATGAGCGCGAGTCACCTGTGAGTGGGTTTGAACTCTAACAAAATTGCCAACGCATTTAGACAATTAGGAGAGGAAAGAACATATGTCACTAGGAGAAGTTTCAAAAGTAGCAGACAACTATCCCATGTTTGTTATCTTGATTCTAGATCATATCGCAGAAAGTATCGGGATATACCAAGGCTTACCATTCTCACTGCTTAGGCCTAGGGTTAGAAGGGGTGTCACTCATGTATCATGTCACTCATACATCAATTACATGATCTCAATTTTGATAAGTCAAGTTGAATAGAAAAAAAAGAAAGAAACAAGAATTCACCAGATCATACAAAGACTTACATGATTTCAAGAGCTATATAAAAAGCATGAAGCTGAAAAAAGGCATTTGGTACATTTGTAAAGTAAATGCTGTACATGTATATCTAAAACTGAAACTACATCCCTCCCCCTCTCCGTCCGTCTCTCTATCTCTCTCCTTCAGTATAGTCTTTCTCCTTCTTTCTTGTGTATACCTCTTCAATACTTTTATATTCTCAGCAAATTTGTTGCACAAAATTTCATGAATGCTAGTACACATCAGAACTTTAAAAAATCGAAAACATTTTTTCAACATTTAATTTGCTAGAAAAGAAAACAGGATGCCCTGAAATGCTTGCATGGATTGCATGTACTACACGAAAAGTCACAAATATAATTGGACAGCAACATAAGTGTCTTCAGATGCATTATAAATCAACTGTTTAAATATTATTACATTATATCAAAACTTGATAGTTTCTTTCTTTTTTGTTTGTATTAGAAATTATCTTAACTTAATGTTTATTTTGTCTTGAAAATTCAATTTGAGTCTTCTTCTACAAGACTATTTGAATATACGAAATGAGATCTACTACCTCTCGAGAAGAAGATGGATTAAGAACGATTACAATCTATGATCATATCATCAAGACTGTTCACAGGAAAATGTATGTTCATCGAAAGCTAACAAACATCAGCTCCAAGATCAGGTCCTCCAGTTTATCATGATATGAAGACTTTAAAACATACATGTACAATGTACAGCCTACATTTGACCAAGTCACTGCCTGTTATTTCATGAGCATATACTTTATTTTTTAAAAAATGCAAATCTTTTAAGTTTGGAAATGGGATCACCTTTTAGGATTTGAGAAACAATAAAATTCAGGTCCTAGGATTTACATACATGTAAAGTTGTTGAAGAGGGAGAGGGAGAGAGAGAGAAAGAGAGAAAGGGGGGGGGTCGACTTTAAAGTGTTCAATCTCTAAATTAAATGAAACCTATTACAACCTTATAATTTCAGCTGATTATGGACTACCAGCCTATGTTTCATTTACTCCATTATCTTTACCACTTCATATTTTGTATCTATGACCACTATATTTTTTGTATATATTTATTTATGTGTGTTATTTTTTATATAAGGAAATAAAACAAAAACAAAAACAAAACCCCTTTCAATAAATTGCTGGTCCAGACCATCCGCACTTAGTCGTGAATTCTTGAAGTACTGAATGGCGCGGCCCAAAACAGTCTGCACTATTTTAGAGCTGCTTTTACAAGCACCAGGAGTGGACCAGGTGCAGATCAAAGAATTACTGAAAGTAGCAGTACCAAAGTCCACCCTAAAATTCCTCTCACTGACAAAGGTCACGCCTGTCTTTGGGTATACATTGTACATCGCACAAAAAAATTGTAATCTCTTCTGCTCTGACCAAAATGAGGTCATGTATGTGTGGGAGTGTTCAGTTACTCCTTTTTTGGACTGATTTATTGAAAGGGTTCTCATAAAAGAATTGTGATCCACTGTGAATTAATGAAAGCAAATTTTACTACTTGGTGCGGACTAAAAGTGGGAGAATTATTGAAATTGGTGTTATAGACCCTACCATCTATTTGTCTGGAATGCACAAATACTGACACTAAAGCTTTCTTCACACAAAAAGTTTCTCCCTCTAGTTTTCACAGATCTTAATCAACAATTAAATGATGGCAGTGGTAGTGTGTATACATAGCCAGTTAGTGTAAAAGTAAGTACGGTACTGTTTTCACAAAAAAGAGGACCCCTATTGTCTAGATTGCCAAATTGTCTAAGATTCAGGCAAACAAAATATGTCTAGTTTCTTAGATCACCATTCTCTCTCACTCAATACAACTGAATTCCTAGGGCTACTTCCATCTTAATGCTCATTAAAAAAGGTAAGTCTATACCAGAGCAATTTTCTCTGTTTTTTGTTTGTTGGGATTCAACTACTTTCGACCACACATCTTTTCTTCTTCCTTACACTGTTTCAAGGACTTTAGTCTCTAAAGAACCACTATAAACCAAAGATATTGTCCAGGAGCTCAGGATTAATACAAATGAAATAATGGTTGGAGATTAGAGCCATGGCATCAGAATGTTCATTCAGATAATAAAGAATAGAGTTATTCATAAGCAATTGACGACTTGCTAAGTGCAGTCAATAAAGGATGATTACTTCACTGACATGACTGGATTGTTTCCTTTAATGTTTTCAAATATAGTCAAAAAAATGGAGTTTGAATGCTATTTTGCATTTCATAAAACAATCCCGAAAGTTAGAAAAAAAGAACTACATTGGCATGTAGTAAAGGAAAGTGAAGGGCTGTTTTTCACCACAAATGATAAGAATTCTAATTATAATGTGATACATTATCAATATCAGATGATTAATATCCATGAAATGCCCTAGCTTGTCAATAGTTCATTACCCAGAAGCATATATTTCACTTTTTTTCTGTATATTCTTGTTTTCCATCACATCTTTGGGTACAGGCATACAGGCTTGTAGGCCTGATTATATTCTCATTTTAACTACATACACACCCGCATACACAGTTCCTCTAAAGTTAAAGATTTAGGTTCCTCTCAAATTAAATGTACAGTTTGGTAGACCTTTGAAACCTATTTATCAGATTTCTTTACTTTCAGCTGGTCAGTAGCAAGATACCAGCAAAACTAAGATGATGTGAATTTGTCTTTCTGAAGATAAATATGTAACAAATGAAAGGCAAAATATTTGTTCATCTCACATTATATCAGCAAAGTAAAACTCCCATCGACATGCATTACATGTGTAAAAGAATTCTGTTTACCTGTGTAAAATCAATGAGAATTCTGTTTACATGTGTAAAACCAATGAGAATTCTGTTTACACGATGAGCATAACAAAGCATTGTGACCGTTGTGCGCAGAGCAGTTGGCCTGATGCAGGGGTCCTAGTGTTGGGCAGAGTGAAACTGTTATATTGCCTTCCTTTCAGACATTTTTACTTAATTCATCGCAAATTATGAATGGAATATCACATGATCTCACACATGTATATTTTTGTGCAAGTCAGACCATGTGAAACTACATTTCATCTGTTTCATACCAATTTTCTTTTTACTACTAAAACAGTACATGAGATTTGATATTGATGTATGATAAAAAAAAAAATCTATAACAAGATTGTCTGTTTTTTTTGTTTTTGTTTTGTTTTTAGGCAATGGAAATTTACTTGCAGGCCTTCTTTGGAGGTTAATAGCTACATTCTATTACTTCACAAATGATGATATTGTATAAATTTCTGCTGGCATGACATTCCAGCATTGGAGTAGCTAGTTATTATTAGAACAATTTCATTCTTTCATTCTTTGGTCATTCTCAAGTAGTTTCAATTTCAATTTATGACTGGTTTTCTGTAAGTTAAATACTCACCACAACCCAGGTTTAATGTTCACATGTTTAATAGTTCCTGGTTTCATTAGATTCTATAATCTTTGAAGCCTTACCCATCAACCAGACATCATTCATTATGTGTGGTCTATAGGCTCCACACTCACACTAATTCTCTCTTTCTTTGTCACCTGTTATAGAATCCAAGAATTGTAAATTACACCAAGACTTCTGGAGGTCATTGTAATTAACATAGAGTAAGATTGTTTCTCAAACATCCCTCTGACCTTCCAGTCGGTTGTTCACACAATTATAATGTTCTCTCATGAATGCTTAATGGACAGAAAAATGGAAATACAAATGCAAAGGGAATACAAGGCAGTAGAGTGAAAAGAAAAGAGAGTTGCAGTAGTCTCACAATTGAGACTGCTACACTTAGTACTCGATGATACAACATATGGTTAAGATTTAAAATGAAACAAACAAAAACAAAACAAAACAAAACAAAACAAAACAAAAAGGAGGAAAAGTTTATTGAATTGTGTATAAACAGATCTTTAAGGTATACATAGGCCTAAGTTATCACTTCCATGGTAACTGGTAGCTCATCCCATCCAAAATCAGCATGGAAAGAGCTGCTTCAGGGATTATATCGTCAAGGTTCAAGAAATTTGATATGAGTGGGATTAATGAAATGACAGAAGCAAAAGCATAAGAAGTGATAAAAGAAAAGAGAACATACATTTCAAGAAGAGAAAACATACATTTCATTAAAGTATGCATAAAACATATACATTCAAAATACACACTCGGTATTCTGAAATCCGTTGTATCTTTTATCTTATTTCAATTGTCATAGCAATCAGAAATAGCGTACACCATTGGCTTACACCGCACATTTACTTCCGTGCTGGTCCATGGGCACAACTTTACATGGTTCAAACCAATCACAAGTTCGCCTTCAAAATTTATAACAATTGAAAGAGTGAAGATATTAGATAAAAGATACAACAATTTTCAGAATACCGGCCCAGGACTGCATAACTGCACAAATTTATCAGTTTCAGGTGGAAAAATAAGAAATACATGTACTTACTTGTTCTCTCTCTTCTAGCCATTCAGTTTCTGCCTGTAGTTTGGCACTGACTAGAGACATCACCTACAAGAACCAAGATAAATAAAAAAAACCTCTAAAGTCAGGTTATTTGAGCCTACATCTACAGAAATACTCTCTTCATTTGGTCCTACATGTTCTATATACAATTTTCTTCTAATTAAACTTGCACCAGTCATATAAAGAGCACTCATAGTAATAACAATCATAAATATAGCTACAGTGTACATGTAATAAGGCTTTTTGTCAGTTAAAGGCATTGGCTAACATTGTTATGATTTTTTAAAAATCTTGTTTTGTTACTTGAAAATGGGATAAACATAAGGGTTATAGTGTAAAAATACCAGTCTGAAAGTTTCAAAGTATAATATCCCCAGGAAGTATTTTTAAATATCAAAAATGTGAACCAATGTTTGAAAAATATACGATGGTCGGTTGCACAGAATAGACATAAGGAGTGCGCATGCGCGTATGACTCACCTTACCGCACTGTGTGTATTGGCGTATCATGCGGCAGGAGGCACATAACGGCATTTTCAAATTCAAGCAAAGTGGTCCTCTTAGTGATTGTCACGTGAGACGAAGGATAATAAAATCGTCGTTTGTGTCTAACTTACACTTTTTCATTCCAAATTATGGTTGGTTTCAGGGTTTTTGAGTACAAATACAAGTACTCATACACATGTTTCATCTTAGTTTGATATTTTTTAAATCGGCTACTCATAAAGTTAGCCAATGCCTTTAATTGAAAGTCCTGAATGAAATATGTGAATACAAGGTAGCATGCAGTCTACAGGAACTTGAAGAGAAGCTTGTGAACTTTCTGGGAAAGGTGAAAAGTAATTTGTGAGCTTTTTCATTCTTTTTATGTCATGTAGGAAAACCTTAATGGTAAAAAGTCCCTAGGAAGAATTGCTCTTCAAATAAAATGCCCTCATATTGGAAATATGACAAGAAGTAACCATTGCAATTCACTGATGAGAATGAAATTTAATCAAGAAAATCCTTCATTTCAGGTACAGTGTACATGTATCACTGTTTCTAGTTTCTAGAAAGATAATCTACCCTCCAACTTTCTTGCTTTCTCGCCTCTCTATTTCACCTCCATCTCTATCCACTTTATCTATAGTTCTTTAGGACTCACCACACGGTGAACCGTAAACCCTTTCTACGAATATCCGTACCATCATCATGCAAACTTCAAACATCATCTATGTATCATCGTTGTACTATTGAAAGTAAGCATAGGATTTTTAAACAACATAATTCTACTTTTCCTTGGCCTAATTCATATTTAAAAGATATATGCACTTTAAAAGGGCCTTACTGCACCTGCCAGAATGGCTTAGTATTATTAGTACCTTGTAGAGTCCTACTTGCATTATTCATGTTTGGACACAAGATGGCAGCAGTCTACATACTGGTGTAAGCACAGCCTTTATACATGCATACTTCATGTTAGAAATCAAACTTCATATTTATACTTTCATACAGAACATTAAGAAATACTGTAGACAAATTGTGTGTTATTTCTAGAATTAAAATGAACATGTAAAACATTAAGGGTATCTGCTATGGTACATTAAAGCTGGGAAATAGACTTTGCAATGGAAAGACATCATATTAATTTCATAGAATATTACTCAGTTATTTTCAAGAATTTTCAATTTTGTGGCCCTACTGAAAGTTGCAGTTGCTCTTTTAAAGAACAGTATAAAACTGATGTTATTACATTACAGAGAGATGGGAAATGAAAACCTCTTTGATATATGCAAATCAATAACCATACTTGATTCATGAATATGAATGAAGCATATCTCATCAATAAAGCCCAGCATGTGAATAGTGAACAAGGGCATCTGGTGGAGTAACACGAGATGAGTTCTTGAGTACCGACTAAAACGTGTGCGTAAGCCGTGATGCTGGGAAAAAAGAGTACCTCCCTCCATCTAGGTGCTTCAATGTAATACATGAATTCACTCCATAACTCGGTTGTGAAGGAGAGGATTGTCGATGGCTAGAGTGTGAGTGTAATTATGCATTGTAGTTAATTGACTCACAAATTATCTCAGCTATAGAGTAAACACTCAAAGCATGCCCATTTATGATGGAGAGGACGATTCAACGTGACCTGTATGATTGATGTTTAAAGGACAGCGCCATCTCTAGCTTACTAATCACAAAGCTAAGAAGTACAGAGATAGCAAGAGAGCATTTTCTTGAGCACTTTCTCTTGTGAAATGTAAAGATGACCTTTAAAAGCTACGGATAAGTTTGTGCTTGGTTGAAAAGAGCAGGACAGCTTTAGCATTTCCCAGAGGTGCAGACTAGATAACATGCTATCTAGGCATATCACAATATCCCTGGCTTTAGAATGACATGTTACAGAGATATGAAATAGATTATAGGATTACTGAAAAGGTGTTTGGTACTGCAATTATTCTTTAAAAAGCAAATATCAGAATGCTGAATTTTACATAGAGAATGGGCGGAAAGATAAAACAATCACCAAAGTCAACAAACAATAGGTCTCCATTTTTCACATCCTTATTTAGTAGAAAAACAAAACAAGTTTTAAAACCTAAACATCAATTCTGAATTGTTTAAAATGTAGTAGATTATTTACATGTAGGTGTGTAAAATGTGACAAAATCAAATAAATGAAATCGCTGAAAATTACATTCACTTTGACCCATTGGCTACTGGAAGCAGATGAACCCTGTATTAAGTCTATGAGAATATAAGAACTCAGTAGTCAACAAGGACTAAAGGGAAAGGACCATGATCTATCTCCCTGCATGCAACAGCAAGATGACTTTAACAATTACTTTCCCTTTTTGCCTTGCAAGCATTCATGCCTATAGCCTAAGTCTTACACATTACTATACTTAGGCCAAAGCCCAACAGTGCGAGGCAGATAAAGCTTTTCTTTAAAAGTGTTGCTCATAATGCATAATTGTCTATAAATTTACATACATGTACGTAGTTTTCAAAAAGGGCTTATGTAGATGCTAATGATCTCTCTTTCTCCACAAATTTATTTCTCTAAAATCATGTTTGATAAAAACTTGAGGGAGCCGGGGAGGGAGCTTCCCTGATTTTGTGGAATGAGTCCATCGTGGAATGAAGGTTTCATAATATTGACCTCAGAGGGCGCTAGACCAGTTAGATGATTGGAACTCATTTAGGTTTTAATGTGGTGAGTGATGATGGTTGTTGGGATGGGAATGGTGATGATCTGGACGATAAAGAGGATGATGATGACGATGTTAGTTATGGTCAATCACCACGTCATTCACGACGGTGTTAATGATAATGTTCTGCTCATGATATAAGCTTTACAAATGTAATATTACATAGGTTATATAGATTCGAATCAGTGATTGGTCAAAATACCATCACGTGACTAGAGCTGCAAGGATCGCAATTGTTATATTTTGGTTTTGACGTCGCCTCGGTCAACATAACTGCGTTGTATTCACCAACGTGACGTCACTCACTGCATAACTGTGCTGCGTATTCATGTGTGTACATGTAATATGTAATATAGGCCTATTATTTTTTAAAGCAGAGCTGCAGCAGGCAGTGTGAGTTATGATAAAATAAATAACGTTTGATCGCCCACGAATTTTAAACTTGTAACAAACGTAGTCATGGCGACTTCCCTGCTAGTCGGTTTCAGTCCTTCAATGAGGAGGAATTGACAGAAAAGTCTACGAGGACTCCCAAATCACCACTGCTTCTGTACGATGGGCCGACGTAAAGGCCTACAGAAGCAGTGATGAATTCATCCGTTAACATACCTTGTCAATACTCTGATGGCAATCTACATAGACTATATAATATAACAGATATTGCCTGGTCTATCTCTTTAATAAACAACATTTCATCTCCCCTCCAAAGTTATATTTTTTTCCCTCGAGACAATATTTTCCCTCAGCGCTGCGCGCTTCGGGGTAATGAAATGTTATATAAAACCTCTAGGCAGGCAATATCTGTATAATATTACCTCTTCTTTGTGTTTTCTGTTGAGCTTTTCACTGTTCCTGTCTATCTTCTTGAGGCATTCCTCTTGCACTTTTTGCTTGAATGCTGTAGCATCTTTAGCAATGCTGTGGTACTCTGCACACTTTGCCAATTCATTCTGGAAAGAAAATGGTAACAAATTCATGATTTCAATAAGCTACATCAAAAAAGTTCTTTTAAAGGTAACTCGTCCCTTTTGCAAAATCGATGAAAATCCATACAACTTGGCATGAGTTTAAGATGTTCTGATACTGTTCATTTGATCTTACGGTCATACATTGCTTAAGTCTTTAATGTAAAATGAAAATCTGGCTACCAACCTTGAATAAGCAAGTCGGATCAGCTGACCGGCAGTAGCGCAGCCAGCTGTATATACCTAGCTAGCTCAGCCGCGCACAGCTCGCAGCTACGACATGTACCGTACATAATATAGCGGCGCTGTAATGTGAATCCTTTCGTTGTGCGCTATCTCGAATCTTCAGATCTTTTTGTCATTGTACGAAAAAAGAAAGCTCTGATGAATTATCGAAGATTATTTCCTTAAAACCGAATTTCACGCTTTGTCAATTTCAGGGATAGGTTATATAGCCTTTCTCTCTCAAATGATGACAGAGTCAGGGAACTTTCAGAATTGGGTCTGCAAAAGGGACGGGCTACCTTTAAACAGGATGTAGTAAACCACCAATGAAACATCAGAATCAATCTGTGTAGATGACTTGAAAGTGGATTGATAAAAAAACAAGTGAAATAACATAATTTGTGTGTTAACAAAGATTCAATACTATAAGATGGTTAGATGATAAAAATATGTGAAACACACTTCATCTGCCAAAGCTTTTGTTTTTCTTTTGAAAATTTGGAAAATAATATGTCACATAAGAGTGCGGTTTAGGAGAGAAAAATACACCAAGAGGCAAGAGCTGTTTCAAATGATGAAGAAAACATCACAGAATATGAAGGTAAAACATCAAAGATAAATGGATGAAGTTACATGTAAGCTTTGCTGCTCTGGGCTGGAGTTACTAATCAAATATAAGGGTATAACCTAAATTTGAATGCTAGCAAAGATAATACATGTCAGTATAATTTTCTGTTAAGTCTCTCAGTATCATAGCTGGGGTGTATGATTGAATGCAATTCCCACAGTGTGTTGAAGAGAAAAATAGCACATGCTGCATGACTTAGCAGGTATGAGGGCAGACATTATTTATACTTGCCTTCTTTAAGGTATTGGTTAACTTTGTCTCCTTTAAAAATAAAAAAAAGTGATGAATCGGCTAATCCTGCCATCATAATTCAAAACATAAAGGTCATACAGGAATTGACAGGGTTTTATAGGCCAATCGCGCATCTACATGTATCTATCAAGATATTTATGATAATAAATTCATATTTTTAACCCTACAGCCGTACGGGTAGAGCGTATAACAGTTGTTTCATTTTTTTCATATTTCATAGCATCCTATCCACTGTGGTGTTCAAGGTGCTCCAATATAAAAACCCCTGCTTAATAGTTTGGCTACTGAACAGTGCCCACAACATTTAAAGGGATTCCGTCCTACCGCTACCTACGTGTATTTAGCCCCTGGGTGAAGAGTGGCAAATGTATCAACTTATCATCAAAAGACAATGGTGCCATGCAAGGGTTCAAACACACAACTACATGTATCCCAGGGATCCAACACATGTAACGTGACAAATGCCTCAGGCTATATTTTGTCAAAGACACACAATTAGGGTCAGGGTTGCAATCACACAGGGCTACATTGGTATGCTGAGCTGTGCAAATTTGTGACATGCTGCCCTCTATAGTCGAAGATTGAAATCACTAAAATAATCAACAAATTCATATAAAATATTTGCTTTTTACACCTAAGTCTGGATAATAAAATATCTTATTTCCATTCCATTCCTCCAACTGGATGTAAACTATCATGATCAAATGAATTTTGAAAAATATTTTTCTGATCACTGGTGAAACAGCTCTTGCTCCTCTGTCCCCCAAAAGTCATTGGTAGAAGTAAGAACACTACTTTCCTATTGTCAGCAATTTGCATGCTACAGCACGTCTGTTGTGCGAGGTTAGTATAACCGAGCACTAGTGTGAGTGGGTTGCAATAGGGTTTTAGGTCAGGCTTAGGGTTAAGGTTAGGGTTTTGTATAGATTTTGGTCCAGGGTTAAAGTTCAGTATGTGTGCGAAAGTGATGCAGCATAATATTGTCAGTTTGGGATATAGGCCTAGATCTACATTGTGTCTTAACTAGATCTAGATCTATGCAATCTCCATCATAGTTAGAATTCACAAATCGTGCAGTTTTTACATGGAAAAATGGAGATGTGGAGCAAATGTGAACTTGGTATAGATCTACTAACTTTCCATGTGCATTTCAATTTGCATCTTAATCTTCATAAGCGTATTACAATGTGTGCAATTTTTACATGGAAAAAAAAAAAAAATCTCAAATGTCTACCTTGGAAAAATATCTTGAAAATGACATTTGCAGAGTTTTTTTCTTTTGGTCAGCAAACTAGACCGATCCCGAGATGCAAATTTGGATAATCAACATGGAACAGATATGGAACAGATTACCAGGACATGTCATTCTCCATGGAAACCCAACTACGTTCAGAGAGGCTGCACTACCTATCATTAGCATGATGCAGCCTCCTGTTGGGTCCCACATGCTATAAATGGACCTATGCATGTTTTTACTCGCATCCCTGCATGCTCTTTTATTGTATATATGTCAGCCAACCCAAATCCTGCACCTTGTCACCTCCACATGACATTGTTGACATCCCAGTACGCCTAGCTTCCAAGGAGCTTCGTTTCGGGATTACTGCAACAAGTAACAAGTAACATGTTAACATTCTTTGAAATTATAATTGATTTTCATCTCAATTTTAAAAATTACTTTCATCAACAAATCACACTCTTTGAGATGGCCTAACACTACAGTTAGGCCCTACTAGACTCTAAATAAGGTTAGGGCCTAGCCCTAGGCCTTAAGGTTGAGTTAACTTCTGGATATTTGACTTCCCTTACCTCAAACTGTGTTAATTGCTTCTTCAACTCCTCATTTTCTCGATGAATATCTTGCATCAAACTCAACGCTTGAATATGCCGGTTAGTCAGTCTGTTTTCTTGCTCGATGTATTCATCTCGAGTCTGGTTCTTCTTCTTCTTATAACAGTTGTCAGACATCTTGGAAACAATTAGCCTATCTATATCCTCCAAAATTAAATGCACAGAATCTGGACCGGGTCGATCGGACCGGACATCTCTGCATGGACGTCCTACTACCTAGCGCTAAGCTAAGCTATTATAGCGCGTCCTTCACAACCACTGCACAGTACAGAACTATTTCACAATCCTAGGGTACGGTTAAGCTAAGGGTACCCATTAAAAAAGAAAATTGGACTGGGTTTAAAGGTATATGGTAGCTTTTCATTGGTAAAAAGGGGCTTTTGCAAAATCAATTTTACACGACTGTGACTTGGTGAAGAATTACTGTACTCGTGCCAGTTTTTCTATAGAAAATGAACACGGTCGTGACTTGGTGAAGAGCTCATAAATTGATTAAATTCATTGACTTGTGATATGACTTGACAAAGAGTTGATAATGTATAGACAAAGTCAATGATCGTGACTTCCTGAAGAGTACCCGTGATATGCATGGTGAAGACATTTTTTTTTGGCTACGCAAAAGGAGGTTTCTTGCAATTCTTTATTCATCCCTTCACTTTAGGGTGTAATAAACACATCTTTTTGAAATGCCAGAAACAGAAAAGTACAATTTTACAATCTCACTGAAAAAACTGTCGTAACAGTTACATTGTTTATAATCTTCTATACAAGCTTTATTTGCTCAATGTATTGTTTTTCAAAGCCACTTGCTTTTGAAGAGAAAAATTAAACTTAAAAAGATGTTTGAAACATCTAAACAATGGTCTTATAACATCATAAATGGCTTCATCATTTTCCACTAAAATTAAAAAGGATTAAAATAATTCAGGTTGTTCCTTTTGCATCCATTATGTTCTATATTTAAGATTCGATGGTCAGTCTCTCCGTACCTTGTCTGAAAAGCTGACCATTATGGGTCTAACATAATTCCCCCCCAAAAAAAAAATATGCTCCATCAGTGTTTCGGGAAACTTTTCACAAGAGGTGCATATAGTTCTGAGTCAACCAGTTTTAACTCTGTGTAATGATTGGGTAGAAGATAGTGTTACACTGAAAAATTATTGCTTTAACTTCAACAGTTGATTATAATGAAAGATATTGATAAATGCAAACAACTTAGGCAAACTCCCTTATGAATTATAAATAATAATCACTGAAAGAAATTAAATGAGAGAATAAAAACTGCGTATAGCTCACTCATTGTTCCCCAAATCTGTCCATTTTGATTTGTTTTTTAATTAAAGGTTGAAAAAATGCCTCCGCCGGGAATCGAAACCGGGTCACTGGCTTAGAACGCCACTGCCTTAACCACTAGACCACAGACGGGGGCCGCGGAAGGCCGCAAGTGGATCCGAGCTTCAAGACTGGATACGCTCTGTTGGATACATTATTTTGACTTTGATCATGATGATAAGTATGCATGCGTCCAGACTTGAAGCTCGCATCCAACTGCGGCACGTGGTTATTCTCAGAGAATGAAGTTTGAATATTTGTCGGTCGGTCAATTGGATTTGGTTAACTGCTGGCCCGCCTCTGCATGTGGTCTGCACAGTAAAAATAAAATTAAACAACTTGTATAATTTTTTTACAACCTGGTTTACTGATCAGATATTGTTTTAAAAGTTTAAACAAGTGTTTAAAAAGTTAAACAACAATGTTCAATTTTTGAACAATGAATAATAAAAATTGAACATTGCTGTTTAAAACTTTGAACAGTTGTTTAAACTTGTTTAAACTTTTAAACAATACCTGATTAGTTCATATCGTAAACCAAGTTGTATAAAACGTTTTTACTGTGTAGTGGTTAAGGCATTAGCCGGAGGTTCGATTCCCGGCGGAGGCATTTTTTTCAACCTTTGATTTAAAAAATGGATGACAGCTCTATTTAGGGGATGTGAGCTAGGTTATTATTCTTTTATTTAATTTCTTTCAGTATTTCCAATTGCTATCTGTAATATCTATTTTTCTAGTTAAAAGAGAAGTATAGGAGGTATAAAAATCCTTTAAATGAGAATGCGGTAAAAATTTGTTGGATGTCATGTTTTCTATAGTGGTAGCTCTAAATCATTTTCAGTAAGTTCAGAACCCTTGGATACACAGTCCTTCCTATCAGACCATTTTCTAAAGGGGGTGTTACAAGAAAGTTGAGTTGCGATCAACTGCAAATTTTGCAACTGACAGTACAAGTTGCACTTGATTTGCGATTGATTGCAAGGCTCGGGCGTGATGCTCAGTGGCATATCTAAGGGGCGGGGGCAAGTGCCCTGGGCGGCACTTTGAGGGAGCGGGGAAAAAAAACCCGCAAAAGAGAGAAAAAGAAAAAAAGAAAATAAAGGAAAATCATATTTTAAGGATTTTGCGGGCCCCCCCCCCCCTCCTCCATTATCGCACCCTCCTCCATTCGCAGGATATATGATTTTTTGAGGGGTTTAAAGTGCAAAAAAATATTCTAAAGCTCGGTCGCTTTGCTCCCTCACATGAGTTTTCCTCTCAGAATCTCATCATTTCGCGCGACATATATATAATAGTTTTTAAACGAGCTTTTTAAAAGGGATTCAGAATTCTCATAAACTACACAGTACAGTAAATAACCTTAAACTACTCTTACTTCAGTCCTTAGGAATCCTGCAGAAGACCGTTGGGGAGATCTCCCGAAGACAATGGTGCAAAGTGCGGAGCTCAGACTTAGAAGAAGATCGGTGTACTGAAAAGTCACGTAGACCTGTCTATTCCAAGCTCAAAAGTTGCAGATTAGGAGCCTGACCTATGGCCCTATAAAAATCGGCTAGATATACAAATCAATTCTTTATGAAGCCTGGGCTGGGCGAAGACCCGACGGAGATGAAATTTTCGAAATTTTCATATATTAGATGACAGTGGCGTAATGAGCCAAAATATTTGGGAGGATCAATCTTTTCTCTTACCTTTTATCTTTTCTCGCTCCCGCTTTTTTTCCTTCTACTTTTTTCTTTCTTTTTTGTTGGCGTTTTGGAGGGGGTGACCGCCCCCATCGCCCCCCCCCCCTGGCTACGCAAGTGCACTCCCATGGTAAAGGAGCTTTTGCAGTATTGATGGTTTGCAAACTCTGTAAAAGAACACTATTTAGCACTACAAACTTAAAGCCCGTGTCTAGTTTTGGTAAATGTAAGAATATTCATTTTCAAAGTATGAATCCATTGTCAGATAAACAGATAAAACCAAGTGTTATATCATAAAACACATTAGTATTGATATTATGCGTGTTTTCTGCCTTGCTATGCATGCTATTTGGGAAATTGTGCATGCGTTACTTAACAACAGAAAAGGAGTCTAGGGAGAAGTAATGAAATTCGAGTGATATCACTAATATAAAATTGAAAATAAACCATGGTTGAAATTTATTGAGGGGGGGGGGGGGCTGACGCCCCCAGCCCCCCCCCCTCCAGTACGCCAGTGCCCGTCAGGTAATTCAGCTTTCTTAAATAAATCTCTCAACTGCTCCACTTTTATACACCAGATTAGTGATCCTTACATTAATTCTTTTTTCCCCATGGCGCTCTTTTCCCTTCTGACAAGTGAGTCCTTGTTACTTCTAATGAATCTCCCTACTGAAAGGTATAAGTGCCCGATTTTAACTGCGCATTTTTTCGTTCTAAAAGTGCATGCATTCTCCTCTACATCTCTGATAAGTTCCCTCTTTCAATTTGGGCAGGGTCCCCATTCGAAATCGAATACATGCCCCAATTTACTTCTGATGAATTAATCATTTTCCTGGCTAGTAAATTATGTCCCATTCCTCCTGTAAATTCGCTACAAGTGCCCAATAGCGCCCTTTTGTTCGCTGATAAGTTAGCACATGTATACCTTTTCCATTCTGGCATTACTCCCTTTTTGAAATTTGATACGCACTTAGCCTTCTAGTAAGTGCCATTTAAACCTGACAAGTGCCCCTTTTTATTTCTTACGAGCGTCCAAGTTTATTGTAAGTGCCCCTTTTCGCTTTTGATTATTGCAATTCCCTTTTCGATAAGTGCTTCTTAAAATCTAATGCATGTTCCTTTTTCGTCCTTATTGCGCCATTTCCCCTATTTTAACTATTCCTTTTCTCATTTGGTAATGTGTATACCTCCGAAGAATCAGAGAAGTTTCGTTTCATATAGGCCTAATAACAGAGTACCTTGTTCTTGATACGACTACAGGGTAAAACCGTACATGGAGCAGGAGGAGGCAAGAGCTGGGGATACAACGAACAAAACTTTCCTAAGAACGTACATTGCCCCTAAATTGCAGCTATGAAAATATTTTCATTTCTCCCCAAAGTTCGCTCGCACTTACTTATTACAACTCACGCTGATATATAAACAGTGTTGTAACGATAATCAAAAATTCTTATCTATTCTCCTTTTCATGCTGAGATTGTACTCTCTATCTTTTCTTGTTTGTAATGACTGTCCCAAAAGGCCACAATAATAACCTCACACATACTGTTTGCTGCATAGTGATCTTTTATTAGCAAGTTTGGAGCATACGAAAAAAAAAGAAGAAACAATGAAAGAAACAAATACAAAGCCTAAGAAAGAAACAAAAAAATAAAATTCGCGCTTAATAAGTTTCGAGCCTAAAATCTCCCCGTTTAAGGAGGGCTGTACGCTGCTTCACTACCATCCTCCAGTTCATCTTTGCGCTTTATCCTTTCATGTTTGCAATGACTGCTGCCACAAGGCCAAAATAATAACCTCACACATACACAAACAAATAAATAAAACAAAAGGGAAAACCCAAACAAAAAATGGTGCTTCCTGGGTTTTGAACCCAAAATCTCTCCATCAAGCTAGGAGATGCGAGTCAATCACTCTGTGCAAAGAGCTATACGCTGCCTCACTACCACCCTCCAGTTTATCCTTTCCTGTTTGAAAATGACTGCGGCCAAAAAGCCAATAATAACCTCACACATACAGTTTACTACGTCGGGATTTTTTATTAAAAAGTTCGAAGCATGCAAAATTGAAATCAGTTACTAAAAAAAAAAAGAAAAAGAAAGAAGAAACAAAATGGAAAACCCAAACAAAACAGGTGCTTCCTGGGCATCGAACCCTAAATATCCTTGTCGAGGAGATGCTAGCCAATCGCTCTGTACAGAGGGGTACACGTTGCCTCACCACAATCTTTCAGTTCATCTTCACCCTTTATCTTTTCCTGTTAGCAGGTTTGCAATGACTGCTGCAAAAAGCCAAAATAATAACTTCACACTGTTTGCTCCATAGAGATTTTTTTAAAAATCTAAGTTGGGGCATACGAAAACATCCGTTAATGAAAAAAAAATCAATGAAATATAAAGAAACAAAAAAGAAAAATCCGAACTGAAACAAAAATGAATGCTTCATGGGTTTCGAACCCATGAATCGAAATCTCCACATTGCGAGTCAATCGCTCGAGATGCAGAGGGCTATGCTGACCGTCTACCAGCCTCCAGGTTATTTTAGCACCCTTTATTCTTTCCGATTTGTGATGACTTTTCAAATACATCCATTTTGCGCCACTCACGATCTAAAAGAGTGTTTTACACCGACGAGCTACATTTGTATCTCTGTCATATTAAATGTCTCTTTAAGGGAAAAAATGAATTTTCTTTTCTGTACAATCCCAACGTAATATGTACCTAAGGTCACATGCATGGTTTTTTTTTTTTTTTTTTTTTTTTTTTTTTTATTACTGTACTTCAATGCCTCACACTACGAACATGACGGACAAAGAAAGCGGACAAAATAAACAACCCCTCTTTCTACCCTTCACAATGGTTCTGGTAGTCAAAAGAACATCCCTTCGCTGCTATTGTCTAAAATATGTGGAACAGGTGTCACATGTATGCATATTCACGTGGAACTACATGATTAAACATAATAGCTGTGATAGATGTTCATAGTGTCAGTGACATACCAACGATAAATCGGCTTTTGAAGGTGTCTTTTCAAAGTGAAGCTTAAAGGCATTCAAACTAGTCTTTCATATCTTGAAGACATCTTATTGTACTGAAAAGTCAATGTACCTCTTCGCTCCAGAGTTCGTCTTCCACAATCATGACTGAATAGGTTTCCAATGTTATTTTAAGCTCTCAGTAACGCCATGTTGTTGCCTTAGTGAAAGGGCTTTGATCAGTCAAGTTTGAGCAGAGTAGTGCTTTTATTTCTTTTCACTCGTACAGTATTTTCAAAGCACAAAAAGCTGAAGTTGGACTGTTCAAGTGAGAGCTTGATGACAGTGCACTCTTTGTAATTGCCAAATTCCTTATGAAACAGATGGGTAGAGGCTTTGAGTAAGCATACCTTCTTGACGGAGCAATAATACTTGCATTTTAAGGGGGTGATCCTTCTTTCCCCAAATTAAACGAAAGTCCAATATACTATGCATGTAAGTGATTTTCACTGTATGTCATAAGCATTTATTACACATGAAAAGGAAATGTGGTATCGGTCATCACATTAAAAACAGCAGGGGAGAATGATTTGGAATAAAACGAACCGGTGGAGAAAGTGCGATCAAGATTACACAGCTCACACAACGTCGTACAATTAACATTTGGACTTTTGTGTTTGAATTTTCTTCGAATTCGACTTGCAGTTGAATACAAAAAGGCAAGAATAAAATATGAGAATGTGTATATGAATCAACTTATTCATGATTTTTGATAATGTATTGAAGGTGATTGACACTCATGTCCCTTTGATGAGGACCTTAAACAAAAGAAAAAATTCTCAGTGGATTACTCTAGTGAATTTTACATTTTACCATGCATAAATTCGTCCGATGAACGTTGGTATAATTTAGCTTGCATTAATTCGTAAGCAAATACCATTTCTGCCAACCATTTGGTAATACAATCGTACTCTTATAGTCACATTTCATGGAATCTTTAAAAAGTTGAATGTAGCTTTAAGAAAGCGTAGGCATTTCTAATCACCTCGGGTTAACAATGGATCGTTAGTGGGGCTCTGTATTGATACTTTTGTCCTAAACGTCTATAGGCTCTATAGTACAGGAGATTCATTCAGGACCATGCAATAGTGAGTGGATTTCGAGGAAATACAAGAACAAATCTCTATAGCTGGGGCTGTAGTGAAAAATAGGGAAAGAAGCAGGATAAAAAAAACTACAGAGGGAAATGAAAATGGATAAAAAATTGGGCAGAGTGAGGTGCGCAACGCATCCTGCGCCAGCCTACGCTGACTGCCGCCACCTAGCTGACTGCCGCCACCTAGCTGACTGCCGCCACCTAGCTGACTGCCGCCACCTAGCTGACTGCCGCCACCTAGCTGACTGCCGCCACCTAGCTGACTGCCGCCACCTAGCTGACTGCCGCCACCTAGCTGACTGCCGCCACCTAGCTGACTGCCGCCACCTAGCTGACTGCCGCCACCTAGCTGACTGCCGCCACCTAGCTGACTGCCGCCACCTAGCTGACTGCCGCCACCTAGCTGACTGCCGCCACCTAGCTGACTGCCGCCACCTAGCTGACTGCCGCCACCTAGCTGACTGCCGCCACCTAGCTGACTGCCGCCACCTAGCTGACTGCCGCCACCTAGCTGACTGCCGCCACCTAGCTGACTGCCGCCACCTAGCTGACTGCCGCCACCTAGCTGACTGCCGCCACCTAGCTGACTGCCGCCACCTAGCTGACTGCCGCCACCTAGCTGACTGCCGCCACCTAGGGGCGTGGCATTATATAGGACAGCGAACTGGCTGAGCAGGTCTGCTGGGAAGGGGGTGTGGCACTCGCTAACTACCGTCACCTAGGGTCAGGCAGCGCGTTTCTGCTTTGCAACGTAGCCTAGGCAGTTTTTCGATTAATTGCATCAAACGTGCTGGTTTCAAAGTCTAGGTTTCGTTTCAGCGCCATAGAGATATGAATCTCTCTGTTTTAAGCTCTCGATCTCCTACGCCTATATAGGCCTACCACTTACAGCGGCGCACACGGGGATCGTGTACGTGTATAGAGAGAATAGATGAAAGCAGTGGCGTAATGAGCCAAAATATTTGAGGGGGGGTCAATCTTTGCGAGAAGCGAAGCGACCAACCCTGAGGGAGTGTAGCGACCGAGCCGGGGTACCCCCCCCCCCCCCCCCGCTCACGATATGGAGTTTTTTCGCGGGAGGGCTCCTGCACGAAGCGCGGAAGCTCCGACGTTTCTTTGAATTGTTCCTTGTCTGCTCCCGTTCTTCTTATGTTCTCTTACCTTTTTTCTTTTCTCGCTCTCGCTTTTTTCCCTTCTTCTTTCTTCTTTCTTTTTTGTTGGCGTTTTAGAGGGGGTGACCGCCCCCATCGCCCCCCTCCCCCGACTATGCAAGTGCCTCCCATGGTAAAGGAGCTTTTGTAGTATTGATGGTTTGCAACTCTGTAAAAGAACACTATTTTGGCACTACAAACTTACAGCCCGTGTCTAGTTTTGGTAAATGTAAGAATATTCATTTTCAAAGTATGAATCCATTGTCAGATAAACAGATGAAACCAAGTGTTATATCATAAAACACATTAGTATTGATATTATGCGTGTTTTCTGCCTTGCTATGCATGCTATTTGGGAAATTGTGAATGCGTTACTTAACAACAGAAAGGGAGTCTAGGGAGAAGTAATGAAATTCGAGTGATATCACGAATATAAAATTGAAAATAAACCATGGTTGAAATTTATTTGGGGGGGGGGGGGCTGACGCCCCCCCAAGCCCCCCCCCCCTCCAGTACGCCAGTGTTTGATGATATAAGATGGACTCCATGTCATTGCAGACCTAAAGTCGGCTCTAAATGTTTGATTAAGAGCCTGATTGCACTTTCAAACTCTAAGGTACTTTGAGCCTAATAATTAATATCAACAAAAGAAACGTTATCGATCCCCGGCATCGATTTCCATTACGAAGAATGTTTTAATGTAAACAATACTAAAATGCACTACTAATATGTACTAACTAAAAAAAATTTTTAAAGCACGACTTCAAGTCAATGGAAATAAAACTTCGTATGAACATGCATGGGCTTGGCGCAGATAATCTATCAAGATTGAAGAGCGCCATCAAACCTCCACTAACAACAACAACAACTCAAAAATAATGATGCAATTGTCGTTGTTTTGCTCGCTGTCGTTTCATCTGTCTCTTGCTAAATACTACTCCCCAGGGTGGCCTAAGACAGCATTTGCAAAGGTTAAACATTTAAAATAAATCTAACATTTAATAGGGAACCATTCCGAGGGGGCGCAAAAACGGAAAAGAGAAAAAGAAAAAGGAGAAAATGAAGAAAAATCCGCAGGATATCAGAAACACCGGCGTAAATCCACTTTGAGGAGTTGGAGGGATGATAGACTTTTTGCCGATTTTTTTTTCTGTCCAACTCACACTTAAGTATAAACACACACCCTCAATCTTCCGCACATATCCCCTTACACACATTGTAATGTTTATTTTGCCAGCGAGCAAAGCGAGCGAGCCAAAATAACCACTTTTCTGGTTTTTAATCGCATTTTCAAATATAAAATTCTAAAATAATTATGATGGTCGTTTATGACAGATTATCAAAAATTTTACTAACTGATTAATTGAAATATCATTTCTTCCTTAAAAAGTGTGTGTGGGGGGGGGGGATATTTTGTACACGCCATCCCCCGGGATTTATACGCCAATGATGTCACTGGTCACTTTACTCCATTTGCATTCACACAATGAAAATATTATCTTGTTCACAGGAGACTAGTTTTACAAAATTTCAAAGTCATGCTAACTATTTCAACAAAGATTGCTCCAGTTTATGCAAATAAAACTCCCTAAAAAGATCAAAAGACAAGGCACCTGTTAAATAGTCTCACAATTTTGTTTGTAATCACTGAACTTTTTAAGTTTACAAAATGACCAACATCTATATCAGGTGTCTATACTCTGAACTAAAAATTGTTTTCTCATGCATGATTATTTCGTTTTGGAAAAAAAAAATCCACATTCCCTTCATTTTCAACAACAGCAGCAACAACAACATCAAGAATAAATAAACTGTTGCCATCACAACCATTATAGCACAAATAAAACATAATTGTGGTTTCCTTTGCAAACCATTAAAAAAAGAATTGGATTTGTCCAAAGCGATTTGAGAGTCTTTTTCGTTAAAACATAGGGACTTATAACATTGGTTACAAAAATCCCTATTTCTTCGTGACTACTATAGGCCGAATCAGACGGGGTCTTCGCTGACTTTTATAGAGAAAAATATAGTTTCATAATAACGACTTCAGCACTTACAGGCCATCGTAATTTGGGGGAGGGGGACATACTGTATTGTTGGAAAAATGTGCTTAATTACTATAATCAAGGGGGTTGTGAAAATGAAGTGCTGCAAAGGGCAAAGTTTATTTCTGCATTATAATGCATCGCCTCCTCGATCGGAAAAAATAATCATCTATCAAGGGGCGTCCTACAAAACAATTGCAAAATGCGCATATTCTACGATGGGGTACCTATTTGAAGACACTTTACGCTCGCGTCCTCCCATGTACCATTCCTGGTCATTCCTGGTAATCGTTGGCCTTTTAAAGTGATTACACAATGGTAAACAAAATTTTGATATATGATCGAGAATAGAATTCTAAGAAGAATAACATTAAAAATATGGTGATTTTCAATCGAAATCGGTCCAGTTTGGCTAATTTTCTCATAAAAAGTTATGAGCTGACCAAAAAATTTGAGTATGAGGTATGACGTAAAAGTGGGTACCCAGCTTCGCGCATTGCATTTGTGCTGCGCGCTAGACTGTACAATATGTATTATACCTTGCGCGCATTTTGCTAGAATTGCGCGACAAGGTACCCACTTTGACGTCATTTTGACGTAAAAGTGGGTACCCGGTTGAAACTGGGTCACAGCTGAGGGGTCAAAAATATCCTAAAATCTTACCACATTTGGGGGTTTCCTTGGCAACACGACTTTTTAAAAAACTTTAGGCAGGTGATTTTCTGCTGATGAAATCATGCTCTTTTAAATGAACTAACATTGTTCCAGCATTGGGTACCCCCTTTAACAAGCCAAAAAAGGTTTGTCACTTTACCGGCACGGCAGGAAAGCAGTTTAAGTGAAAGGTGAAAATATCAAAAACTGAGCATAATCAGTTAGTCCCGGACGGATCACATTTGACAAATTTTGAAAATTTAAAGGTCGTATATATAATTTGAGCTACTACATGTTCCATTAAGAAGGGCATCTCTGAAGAAGTTAAAATTTGATAAAATTTTGTTGTCATGCATGATCATTAACGGAAATAAGAATATGCTCATTTTAATGTCACAGACGAAAAAATACTATACTCTTAAAAATAAATTGGATTTCTGGTCGTGCGATTGTAAATGTGAAGGAAAGAATTGGGAAAGTCGGAATATTTTCGCATGTGAGATTTTGGGATTGTCGAATTGATATAAGAATTTCACTAAATTTCCCCCAAATATACTAGCGCTGCACACAATACATGAGAATGGTTCTATAGAATTGTTACTCCATTCGCAGATTTTAGTATTATACTAAAATCATGCGAATGGAGTAATAATCTATAGATTGCATTATTTTTATCTGCATGTTCTTGGTCACACACACTAAGAAAAAAAGGTGCAATTTTGCACGTGCAAAGTTGCAACTTTTAGGGTGCAAACGTGCATTTCTGGGTGCAAACAAGAACAAAAAGGTGCATTCAGCTTTTTCAAGTAGGGTGCAAGATTGCACCCAAAGAGGTGCTGCCAGTGCTGCATTTAGGGTGCAAACTTGCACCTTTTTCTTACTGTGTGCAGGCAGTTATCTCCTGAAAGTTTATCCCATTTTAGGTCAACTTGCAGTTCGATTCCTTGGAGTTACTAATATTGCATGCATAAAAGGATATAGCTAGAGACACATGCAGGATGCAAACCCATTTCCTTCATACGAATGGTATATACCGGTAACCGGTATTGTGAGCCGCTTCCCAGTTTTTCCTTCCCCATATTCTTTCATTCTTTTCTTTTCTTTTCCTTTCTCTTTCTTTTTTTTTTCTCCTTTCCCCTTCTCTTCCTTTGATATTTTCCCTCCGCTTCCCTCATTTCACTGCTTCTCTTCCCTATTTCCTTTCCCTTTTAAAAATGTTGTCAATAACAACTCATATTTTAAACTTCTCCGCACTAGATTTTTAAACTAAACAACTTAAACCTTTCGAGTTAAGTTTCATTTTTGTATAATTATTTGATTATCAAAAAACAATATTCCATTCTTTACAGGCTCAGCTGACTCGATTTCAACATTGTTTCATTTGGCATTCACGGAGAGCTGGGTGGGTGTTGGCTATACGAAATGAATATGAGCTGAATTTCTACTGTCTCTCAACAGATGATATAGGCCTACATGTACATTACCATAACTTGATGTATTTGTAGCCTGTGTCCTTTATTAAAAGATCATACAAATTCTTTGACGTGTACATTGTAATTCTTATAGATATGTATTTTTATTGTTGCTGGTTTTTTTTTTTTTTTGGGGGGGGGGGGGGGGGGGCAACCGTACCGACCGTATGAGCCCTTGGCCCCCGCATCGGCCCTTCCCTTCCCTTCGATCAGCTAAAATCTGCCAAAGGATCGGGCTGCGCCCCATTTTGCGGCTATAGCTACGAAAATCAACCAATCAAAACTCGCCGTTACGCGTCTAAATAGAGCGCCCGATATGACATGAAAATGGCAGCTATCGTTGGGAAAGGATGAATCTTTTCTCCGAAATATTTCATATTGTGGTAATTATTTGGGAATTATTAGTAAAATTTGATTTGATAACTTGTAATTCGTCAGGTGATGTTGATTAAATGAAAATGGCTGAAACCAGTAGATCAAGAACTGGCGTAATTTCATCATCGTCTGCAAGGTACGCACAAATTAGCAGTGTGGCACAGGCACAGCGGAGTGACACTGGAACGAGACGCCCAGTCGTAGGCGAGGACAACACTTCCTTGTCCCGATTGTCAACCGACAGTATGTTGCGAATGCAGTCTGGTTCAAGGAACTCTGTTCGAAGCTTGAGTATGGCGAATGAAAGTATGCAAAGCCTGTTGTCTGATATAAAAGATGTCTATACAGAGCGACTTCAAAAGTTGGAATTGTCAGCAGGGCCAGGGGAGGATACAAATAGGGTAAGAAGATGATGTCTTGATGTAGACCGACATGACCGAAGTGTTCTGTCTCTAACACTCAGTAACAGTCGTCGTTAGCCTCGTATTCTGATAGGGTCGGCACTCCTCCTTTATAGAAAGGAGGAGTGCCGACCCTACCATTATAAGAGGCTAACGACAACTGTTAGAGACAGAACACTTCGGTCTAGTCTTGATGATGATGAGGAAACTAATTAAAATCTAAAGTTAAGCCTAAGCCTAAGGCACCCTTGTAACTGTTAGGGCAAAACACGTTTTGAATACGGTAGCGAAACTAATTGCTGACGGAATGCGAAATACATTGACTTACTAGTAGATCTAACTAGATCTTCTATAATAGAGAAGAAAAGTTTTGATTTTACTTACCAGCAATGTTCCTGAGGCTCTCAATTTTCCCCAGTGTTGCAGAGTCTGTGTAAAGACTTCGAAAATAGAGTGCGCATGTGCAGTATCTCGGCACAGTATAGGCCTACATGAATATTCATGTTTTAGAGCGCGGTTCATTCGAAATTGTTGAATATGCATGAGGATGACAAGGGAAGTTGTCACCGCTCTTTTGTTCGATCATGTATATTTCAGTGATATAGTTTGGTATGAATATTCATATAGACTAGATCTACATGTATGCTGTGACGATATCGCACATGCGCACTCTATTTTCGAAGTCATGGACACGGGAACATTTCAATAGGTCAAGAAAATCACATTTTTTTCATGAAATAATGTTGTAACCCGCAAGTGAAAACCCGAACCGTACCGTCCCGTATAATCCAATAATTTGCAAGCGGGACCCGCTGACCCGTCGGGTTTTAACCCGCAAGTCAATTTATCTTTGAAAAATGAAAATTATTTTTGCAATCCCCACACTATACAGGCTCAAATCAGGAAAATATATGCCAACTACTAACCTAGCCTAGAGTGAACTGAATTTACTTACAATTTGCAAATTCGCCTTTTCTTCCGGAGAGAATGTTTTTTTGGGGTGACTTTGTACCACGAAATGGGTCCGCTGTGATCTCGAAATTGAAAGCATTACGCCCATCTAAACAAGATCCCGTCTCACATAAGAAATGCTTCATTTCGATATCACAAGTAAATCCGTGCGCACACGATAATACGACGTATGTACCGTAAGTTTTAATTTCGCGCGCGCACTTTGGCCGCATCGATAGCTGCTATCGATATCTATTTTTATTTGTTGTTAGATTCCGGTCATCCCAGCTCGCTAATTTCTGATCTATTCTATCTCTTGTGTTTTTGCCGTACACCTTTTCTGCCATATTTTACTTATTGTTTGGGAAGGTTTGTAATTTATTTTATATTCATTTTTAATGTTTTTATTATGTGTCGTTACTTCTCCCTTTTTTCGTATGACGGTCTGCGGGTTTGAGAATGAACTCGGCCCGGCCCGCAGCCCGTGATCGGGGGCATACCGGCAGGTTAACCCGTACCGCAACGGGTGCGGGTTACAACATTATCATGAAAGTCATTTTCAAATAAGGATAGGGGTTTGCTGGTTGGCCGGAGAGTTTGTGAGTACTTACATACATGTATAAGTACAAATGTTCAATTTTTGACGCAATTTGTTAAAAATAAGCGAACCAAACTGACCGCTTTGGGTCGCTGTCTGTAGATGCAAGTGGAGCTCCGTGGAGTTAGCTAAGCCCCAGCCCCGGCACATACAATCCGACTGTGAGTGACCCAATTTTTGAACAAATTACATTTTGCATTAACTATGAAACAAACAGGTAAAATCTTATTTGAAGTTCGGAATAGTTCAGAAATTTGATCATTAAGATTTTACATGTTTGAATTTGTAACCACATACATATATTGTATGGTCTAATGGCATTGCTAAAGTCAGAGTCTAGACTCTAGACCCTAGCTATAGCAAATTTTTCAGAAATCAGATCGTAGACTGATCGTATATTGTGTGGTGGACTTTTAAACCTTAGTATTTCTAGCTATTGATGATATACACATAGGTTGATAAAAATTTAATTCCATTTTCATTTCTCTTTTTTTTTTCCACAATTGAATATATATACACAATTTAATATATAATCCAAACAAAAGTGAAAATCACTGAAAATGTTACTAGTATTTAACAAAATGGCAAAATTGATATAAAAAAAAAGAGATGACAGAGGAAATATAATTGTAAACACATGTGAAAGTAACATCAAAATGTAGATGTATAATAGTGTTACACTGTATATGTATTATGAATCTGTATATAAAGGTACTTCATCAACTAGAAAATTTATCAAAAGGTTAAATATGAATTCTTTCTCCCTCTTTTTTCAAACTTATAATATATAAACAAAACCCCCCAAAAAAGAGATCACTGCGGCTGCGACCTAAGAAAATGGCATTATTAAAAAAAAAAAACCACTTAACATGGGCAGCATATATAACAAACACTGATAATGACTGAAAGAAGTAAATACATTGTACATGTATATTAAATTATGAAAATATGATAATGACAAATGTATGTGAGTTAATGAGTATTATTAAACATATTGTACCTTTAAAAGTTACCTCTCAAAGCAATTATATTTCTAATAAATAAGGAGAAACAGTCAAATATTTTTTTGTTATCCAGTTTCATAATGGTTATGAATTTCTTCTTGCAATCTGAATTACTAAAGTTTTCTACTAAATTATTCATTTTATGGAAGGAATCATATTGTATATCTTTGTATCTGCCACATTTCATTACTAAATGGAATTCGTCCCCTACTATACTGAGTTTGTATCGCAGTCCTTGCAAAATCTACCATGATCGTACGTTTTTTTTTCCTGTTCTTACATATCTTCCTGTTTCTATGGGCAAGTTATGGGTACTTAGTCGAAGTTTGGTGATATTTTTTCTGACATTTACATTTTTTACATAACAGGTAAGATAAATATTGTTCTTGCTTGATATTGCTTTTGAATTGTCTGAATATTTTAAGTTTATTTCCTTAGTGAGTATCCCTATCATCAAATAAGTCCAATTCTAATTGCTCATTAATTCTTCTTTCTAAAGATGTTTTACATATTTCGATAAATTCCTTTTGCGAGAATGGTATATTTTCAGGGTCCAGTACATGTAACTTTGATACAAGTAAATTTACATAAATAGTGAGATTTTATGAAGCTGGCTTGGATTTTAAAAAAAAATTACATTTACATAGCACAAAAAATAAAGGAAACAAACAAACAACAACAATGACTAAAATGTAGTTTCAATTGCTGCAGATTACATGAATAGACCTGACAAGTTGCATTTACACAATGTAATGTACTGTGGAAATTGTAATGATACATTTACATGTATATTTTTAAAAATACTGTATTATTGTTTACTATTATTGATGCATTTATCAAAAGTCTTGTACTTTACCTGTCACCCACATGTATATGTACTACTAGTATCTGGAAAAAAGAGGGAGAAAGGGGAAAATGAGACTAAAACAAGAACAAAAAAAAAAAAAAACTAAACAAAACTAAACTAAAACGTGCAGTTCTGCAGCAGTTGTTGGTGCCAATACACTGGACTGCCCATGCTATCAGTCAGGAAATACACTTTCATTTATATCATTACAGTATTGCCTTTATAATGAATATATGAACAATGAAAAAGGCATGTTGCATATTGATCAGCAGTATTGAAGTCTGAACAAGGCTAAATGCAGGTTCTTGTAGAGAGGGAAAAAGAGAAAAAGCAAATGAATGCTTTCAACCATTTTTTTTTTTTTTCATTTGAGAAGCTAAGAAGGTAAATGTCAAATGAAATCTTTTATGATGAATTCACAAGGTTAGAGTGAATGGTTTTTGTGCATCAGCAGACTTAAAAGCTGCTGTAGTGAATAAAAAATGAGGTAAGCCTAGAGTGGTTGCCTACATACATGTACATGTATATCTGTATCTGTTTTGCTGATCAGTGAGTTTTTACAGCCTGGGCCTTTTTTGTGTGCATTTTTGTTCTTAAACCATCTCAACAATGACATTCATTATTCTTTTACAATGCTCGGCAGTTTTATCGAGCAGTTTAGCATGGCATGCATAATCGTATGTGTGAATGAACTGTTGTGTCGTACTTGCTTTCTGTTCAGATGATCAGTACTGGTATATTGACTGGCTTGGATAAAGTTCATATTTGAAGATCTCATTCTGCAATATGAACATTTTTGAAGAAAGTTGTATTTGTTTGTAGTGGGAGAATATTTTATGTCCTGTCAGATTCATGTTGGGTAAGTGATGTAATACCTGCTGTACGTGTGTGAGTGTGGAGACTGGTGCCTCTTCTGGACTTCTACAGAAGGTGGTTCTAAATGCATGTTTTTTTGTTGTTGTTTTTTTTTATAGGTTGCATACTAATTTACGTACTTGCATGATGAAATCTTTTTTTTATCAATTTCAATTTTTTCTCCACAATGTGGAAAATAATTACTTGCACATGTAAAAGATATTTTCCAACTCCTGTTTTCACATGATGTTAACCCTTGTGAAAGGGATTGAATTACTCTTTAGTACAAAACAGAAAGATAGGGATTTTCCTTAAATTTAGCTGATTTTTGTTTCTTTCAAACCAACTTTATGTCAAGGAGGCAAACATGAGTTGGTCTTGTGGTGTCGTCCATCTGGTTCATACACTCTTGAAAGAAGGTAACATGTTTTTATCCAGGTGTTGGGTTCAGGCAAGAGAAGATACATTTTATATCATTTTACACTTTTTCTTCTTCCCACAGAAAAAAGTTCGCATTCTGCAATCTTATGTGAGTGATCTGTCGGAGCAGAATGATATCTTGGTGAAGACAGTGGAAGAGCTAGAAAAGGAAGCCAATGACAGAGTCATCATTTTGGAAACAAGACTGCTTCAGAGCCAAAAGGTAAATTCACTTATGTTGGATTTGAAGTATATGTAGAATAGAATATTGTAGAATATTTCCGTTCAGAAGTAAAAACAAAGAAAAAAAAAAGAAAAAAAAAAAAAAAAAAGAAAAGCTGCACCAGTTTATGAATAAAGAGTGATTATGCTGTTTTTGTTATGTTATTCCAGATAAACAATTTAAAGGGTTAATGGGCAATTTTTTACAGGGAGGCTATAATAGATCTTAGAAAATAATAACAGTACATGCAGTCACCATCAAGCTTATGAAGTTATCATTTCCCGGATGGTTTAGCAGTCGAGTGCAGTTTGTAGGTCTTCTAGTTTTCAGCATATACACTCAGCGACATTTCAAATGAGACCAGTCATTGTCACTGGTCTTTTTGTTGTGTGTTTAGCATAATTTGGCTAGTAATGAGTGATTGCTAGGTAATTGTTTGAAATTGCATTCATAAGTGTTTGCAGCACTCACTGAAATGATAATTGAGTTTGCTTGCATGTTAGTCTCTCATTGGTGTCGTTGAACCTTGGGTGCAGTTAGAATTTTCAGCTAGAGTCCTGTGAGTGTGAGTACTTTATCTTCACTTTCCTTGTTTTCTGTATGAAATTGCTGTTACTTTACATGTGTGTGGTGAGTAATCCCTCTCTCTGTTTTTTGTTCCTTACATGAGTATGTGCAATTCATTTATGTAGTGAAGAGTATTAGGAGGGAATACATGTGTATGAGAGAGAGAGAGAGAGAGAGAGAGAGGGGGGGGGGGGGAGAAGGTGGGGGGGGGGGGGAGATAAATAGGTTGGATTAGGGCAAAGTGGGGATGATCATACACTGTAAAGGCTTAAGACATATTTTGTACTGTTCCTGTATTTAAGATGTCTTTTGGCCAAAATCTGCAATGTTTGCCATTTTAAGAATATTCAAAGGAGTTTTATTTGTAATCATTATTTTCATAAAAAGGATAGATTTAAGTGAAAACTAATGCATGTGTTCATTCACTTTATAGTTAATGTATACCGATACTGAGGGTTTTTGCATGGCTCACTGCTATACTATGAGAATAAAAGCTACATGTAGATCATATCTTTGACTCGTTTGTGCATATGATTTTGAAAATGCATGTGAGTGTGATCATGTATTATATGTTTTACCTTTTTGTCGCATAATGAGGAATATCAGTCGTTCTTGTGTAAGATGACAAATTTTATTATCAGAGTCTGGCTTATTGTGTACAAAAGAGATTGATAGAAATGCTAATTTAATTCTTGGAATGACTGACTTCATCCTGATCCAAATAGTGGTAAGCATGTTTACTGCATGATCAATCAATTTCTTGCATGAGATGCACACTCAGTCAATAGTGGTAATATTCCTGTGTTTTTATTGCCATGGTAATCTCAGGATATCAATCTTTTATGACTTGCAGACCATTTCTGAAGTATAGTAGTACAGTGTACCTAGATTATAAGCATAACATGATTAAGAAAAAGAAGAGATAATATAACATATTTTTTATAGATAAAAAAGTCAAAAATCCATTCAATGTAGGCTAATTAATGTGTGGTATAAAACAGCTCTTCAGTCTTAGAAGACTTGTTCGGTGAAATCATTAATACAAATTTGAGACTTTCAAGAGGGATTGCAGTATGATTTATTCAGTAACAATTAATTCAATATTGTATCAATATTACTGAGATCTGAAATGCTGGTATGATGAAAAGAAGAGGAAGTACAAGTATTACATGTAGATGACATACTACATATACATCCTGTGTTATATTTACCGGACAAAAAATTATATTTGCAGGCAGAGGGTAATTACATGTACAATGTAGCTTGATTTAAGTCGATGCTGTAAATGATTTTTAGTTGAAAAATAAGTATTGTAAACATCTCTGTTGTGTCAAATTCTTCAAAAATGTATTGGGGGGGGGGGGGTGGGAGACAATGGGTGTACATACCACAAGTGGTACATGTATACATGTAATGTACAAAGGTTTTGATAAAGGCTCAATGAGATGCTTTCAGTTTTCTTTTTATGTACATGTACTTGCATAGTTACATGTATATGTGTCTATAACATCTATTGGTTAACTCATTTTGTTAAGAGTTAATCGTTAATTGTGTAAATACAGCCAAATTTCACTGTAATAGACTTGACCATCTGATAAGTTCAATTCAATCAGTAATTTATTAACAACATGCTACAAGACATGTTTTGTTTTATATTTCGCGGTGCTTTCACACATGATGCGACAGTGTGGTAACATGCTGTGTCACCACACTTTTTTGTGTACAAGCCTATGGGGTATAGGGCGACAAAAAAAATTCGCTGAGGCAGGACACACTTTTGTTTGCTGCCTAGATACAAAAAAATGCGCACCAATCAAATTTCTAAAAAGTTAGCGCAAAAATTGTTGCCATGAGATTGCTTGCGCAAGTTTTGACAATATGCTGTCTTATTGAAAGTTGACACGTTAATGCACGTTCATTAGCATACATGTATGTGGTGACACAAAGTCCCATCATGTGTGAAGACAAAACAGTGTGGCACCACAGTGTGTTACCACACTGTTGCATCATGTGTGAAAACACCTTTATTCTTCAGGCTACATGTAGGTACTGTATTCATGAATAAAATAGTGTTTGGATTCGTACTCATTGCCAGTATGAATAGATTAATCCTACACATAATGAGAAAATTCAGTAGTCAAAGGCTTTAAAATGTCAATGCTCCCATAAAGTGATCATTAATGTAAATGTGCATTGTGCATGTATCTAATTTTGAGCAGACAACGACCATTCTTTTTTTTTCATATGTACATGTATATGGCCTTGTCAGTTGTAGTTGCAGTCTTTTTGCAAAGGGGATACAGCTTAAGGGGAGGCATGGCCATCTCATTTGTATGGGAATGAATGCACACAGTTTTCATTTATAGACTGGGTATATACCAGTGCTATACTTGAAATAGATAGCTGGACAATACGTTAAAAAAGGAGGCAAAATTATCCTTCCCGAGATAATTGAGTCCTATCTCTTGCTTTTCTTGAGATTCTCTCCCACTCTTACCCATGCCTTTTCCCATTTCACTAACTCTCTATTGTACTTTGCAATTATATCATGTTTCCTAGGAAACTGCCTCTAGGCAGAGAAGCATGGAGCATGAAGTTAAAGCCCTTGCCTTGGAGAAGTCTACAGCTTGCCAAACCTTGGATGTAAGTTCAGATTAAAAGCCACTGAATGCTATTTTCTCTCAGTGTGTGTGTGAATGGTAGATTATGAAAAAGCAGTGAGTCTACAAGATTACAAGCCATGTATGTATCAAGGAGCGTTTACATCCCTGAATATGTACATCTGTCAATGTTAGTTTGAAATTCAAGGTTTTAGTAAACTCTTGCATCGTCTGTATTATTTCATTTTTCTGGAGAGAGATTATACATGTGCATTTTCAGGTATGTTGAAGTAAATTTGTAAAGAATAGAAATCAATTAGTTTACCTGATATCACTAATTATCCAACCTAGGTTCATGTGATAACTTTCTAGAAATCAGATGATTTTATTAACCTTTCAAATAATGTTCCCTATTCGTTAAGCACTATTACATTATAAGTATAATTCTTCTTGGCTTTTCATAAGTTTTGAAATGATAATTACTTTACAATTCATGCATTGTTGATAACAAAGTGAAAAGATATTGATATTTTATGGGTGTGCACTGGCTCTTTAATCATTGCTGATCATGATGATATCTCACTACAGTTATTCATAATGAAAAAGATTGTTATCTTTCCATTTAAAAACAAAAAGAAATATAAGGATTTTGGTTGCATAATGTTTCAAGATAAGCGGGATACATTGTAGGCTTCTAGGTATGAAGAATAAGTGAAAGGAGACTTTGTCCTAAATTCCTTTGAATAATGTAGAACTGTAAAATACTGTACCTGTTAAATTCATTTGAGAAGGTAGTTGTTATTTTGTTGAAAAAAAATAGAAAGCAGGAAATAAAGACAGTGAAACAAACAATTTTTTACCCTGTAATATTTTGTGCTAACTTTCAAGATAGGGAACGGATATAAGAGCCTTTGCTGGTATTGCTACATGTCTCTTGATTTTTAAATATTTGTTTAAATTTTGGGCGATAAAATTCAACTTCAGACTGCCAAAATCTCAAAAGCAGTCAAATTTGACTGCCTTATGGGGCAACCGAGTATTGGGCCCTGAAGCGTTTAGCCTTTATTCTGAAATCCATCTACTTGTACTTAATCACGAATGGTTTATTAAGACAATGCACGTAGCATTTTGGACAAGTCATTACAGTGTCTTATAATAATAGTGTACATTGTAACCTCCGTAATCTATGTAAGATATGAACAGAGTAAATATTGCCCAACAGTGTAGCACAAACCTAACTATAGGGTGCTTCCTTCTATTTATTTGTATTGCTACTTTTGTTTCGGTCTTCATTCTTTTTAAATTCCATACCAAACAATAGCAAAGTTCTTACTACTCTACTCCTAAATGGGATGGGTTACATTTGTCATTTGTTTCAATAATTAATGTGGTAATGGTATTACTCAAGAGAACAAATTTCTTGGTTTAAAAACAAATATGTAATGAATTACTGTGAATTAAAAACCGTTTTTATTTTTTAATTTTGTATGTTCAAAGGATTTGCGTCATCGTTATGACCGTGTCTCAGAAGATGCAGCTGGTTTGAGAGAGGAAAATAATGACCTTCGACATGACCTTAATGTTCTCATTGGGGTCATTACACAGGCTAGAGCTACAGGAAAGTGGGAGGCAAGTCAAACAGATCGTATTGCTTGGGGAACTTATGGCATTGAATATTGTATACAGTACATGTAAAAGTGTTGCTCACTGTTCACTTCAAGGCCAAAATTTGACACAATAAAAGTGTTAGTATAATACATGAATTTTTTTAAATTGAATTTTGCCATCAAAAGGAAATACAAGAAAGCTGCTTTCTTTAAAAAAAAAAAAAAAAAAAAAAGCAGATTTTGTTTGAAAAAAAAAGAAAAAAGATGAAGACATCGCTTTGTTATTTACTGGGATAACTTCATATCAGAAGAAGATGCCTGTAAATGATGGGACATTATTGAGCATTCATCTTTTGAATATGAGTCAAGCTTGCATTGTTCTCATTACTAGATCATACATGTAATATATTTAGTGCAATTACAAAATGCAATAAAATTGAATCCATAGTTGTTTGGTTTATTTAAATTGTTTTAAGATTGTGAATCCATCTTTTCGACTTCTGATGTTGTGAGGCCTTCTTCAGTCTTGTTCCTCTTTGCCTTTGTAGTTCTCTTCTCTTGACCTAAGAGTGGTTCAAGAAGACCAGGTCCTGGGTCCTGCATCCCTACGAGATAGTATCAAGTCTTCGGAGCAAATCTTGCAGAGCCATATTGGAGACCTGAAGGCTCAGCTTGCTAAACGAGATGTGATGATCAATGAGCTTCAAGCACAGCTCAAAGACATGAGAGAGGAACAGAAGTCTGCTACTGATGAGGTACGTGGCCCTGGTTGGTCTCTTGATTAGGATAAAACTGAACTCATTCACCATGACTGCTTTCATCACTTTTAACTACTTCATGTATTACAGTTCATTGACAGAATTACACTTTATGGTCCCCTTTTTGTTTATCATTTACTGATCTTTTATGGATTTAATTTCATGGTTCATGCATGTTGATATACTTCCAGTTGCCACTTTCATTGTTTTGTATTTAATACCATTGTTTTCCTTTAAAATGAAAAAACAAAAACAAAACAAAAACACAGCTGTGAAGTGAAATATGACTTCATCTTATTCCTGTTGTAGTTGGCAAGACGAGATGTAGTGCTTGGATCCACCCAAACCAGTTTAGCCAACATGCATGACCGTGAGCAACAGAGGATGGTCAGTGAAACAGATAAAGATATTACTATCATGAAGCTAAAGACAGAGCTAAGACAAGCTGAACAAAGCCTTTCTGATGAAGTAGAGATGGTAAGTCTTGAACCTTTCCATTTTGAAGATTTGACTTAATTAAGTTGGTTGCTGGGATTTCTCTAATGGTCATCATTTTTTAACCAGGCAGATGACCTTTTAAGTGCATGCACTGTAAATAGAGTGCTAATGACAGTCTGACTCCTTGATTAAAGCTTTAAATTTGTTTGTTTGTCGGTGTTTTCCTGTAAATGGCATTGCCTGATTTACATGTAAATGATGTCTTATCAAGCACTGCGTCTGCTATAAATATGAAAGAGAAGCAGAATTGAATAGAATTTGAGAAGGGAAGGAAAAGAAAGGATATTTCACTATGCAGATTTTATTCTTAATTTACATATCAATTCAGTAAATTGTTATATGATATGCCTCCATTACAAAATTTTCAGTTTAGCATTGGATTCATGCAGTTTCTATCTAAAAATGTAATTCTTGCCAGAAATGCCGTGATTTTTTTGTCATTTATATTTTTTAACTCTTTGATTATAGTAGTCTTGGGATGGATTTGTTGTTGTTGTTGTTGTTGTTCATCAGCTATAAATCAACAAATATTTTGACAGTTGAATGAGAAGAAAGCTCTTATAATGTAATTTGTGCTAAAAGCATGAGTAGGCAATGATGTGTGCATACTTTGATAATCTGTCCCCCTTTAAAATAATTTATACTGTTCCATCATTTATGTAAAAATTAACAGCATTGTTGACTCTGATAATATAAGGTAATTTCCTTGTAATATATTCCTCTTTCTCTCTATGCAGAGGAAAGAGAATGAGAAGTCCAGTGAACAGCTCCAAACAACAATCCAAGAGCTAGAAAGAGAATTGAGTCTGCTTGAATCAGAAGTAAGAGTGCTTTATTTAAAACTTGTTTTATATTTTTTGCCATTGTCCTCCGTCACATGATTTCTTTATTATGATTATAAAGATGACAATGATGGTGAAGATGGTGATTGTGATTAATTTTATTCTGAGAATTAGTAGTAGTATAAATAGTCATAGTCTTAGTAGTAGTAGTAGTAGTAGTAGTAGTAATAGTAGTTGTAGTAGTAGTAGTAGTAGTAGTAGTAGTAGTAGTAGCAGTAGCAGCAGCAGCAGCAGCAGCAGCAGCAGCAGCAGCAGTAGTAGTAAGAGTGATAAGTAGTTGTAGGTGAAGTAGTAGTGGTGGTGGTGTTGTTAGAAGTAGGAGTACAGTGTAGTATTAGTAAAAGCAGAAGAAGTTGCAGTAAATGGTCAAAGGAGAAGTGGTGATAGTAGTAGTAGTTCATTTATTCATTTTTGTTTTTCATAGCTAAATGATGATACATTTCAAGAAATATTTAGTATTAGCAAGATATGTAAGTTGTTTCATTGTGTTCTGTTGATTTTCAAGTGCTTTTTTTTTCTGAATCTCAAAAGGTACGGTGATTCCCTGTAGTTTTACTACATCTTCTTTGTGTTCATAGTAAACATGCAACTACGTGTATATGGGGAGAGATGGACAAGCTTTCAAAGCAAATGAATAAGACAGAAGTAGGATTTAATTTTTTTATCCTCAAGTTTTTATTGTATTCCACTTAAGCAATGAAGTGGGGGAGAGAAACCAATGTTTTCTTTTGCAGTATGTTACTCTCACTTTCCATTCTATGGTCTATGAATCATTCTTGATACATTACATGTACATGCAGATGTAGACGCAGAGATTGATACGTGGCATTTTGAGAAGATTTGCTTTTGTTATTGAGTGAGATATGAATCTGTAGAAAAGTAGTACACTAGTTTCTGCCATAATGCAATTCTGATTTTTAATGACAGTCATCTGTGTAAATTAAAAGACTCTCTTGGATTTTGTATCCATATCAGAATTTATAGCTCTTCATATTGAAAAGAAATTTTTTAATTCAAATTTTGTCTTTGCCCCTAAGAAAAGCCCTGTCATCTGAAAAATAAATGTTTAGTACACCTTGATTTTATGAAATAATATGTGTGGAAACTCTTACTACATGTTCGAGTGTGGTATTGATGGATCAGCTTATCTCCTTAAACGACACCTTCCATCCCATTGGGCATATTATATCAATAGCTTCCTTTTCTCATTCAGTCATATGACATGCACACACACTGAAGTAGACAAACCTTTACATGTTTATATTAGATCAGTCAGCCCCAATGAACAATGAAAATAAATGAGGCATGTCAAATTATCTATCAATCATGAATAATGAAATTCAATATCTCACATTTTACAGTTTGTTCCTATATTCATCAGCCTAAATTGACTAAACCAACACTGCCCTTGGTTCATTGGGGAATTGTCAATATTTGTCTATCTGGTGTTCAATTTCCTCTCATTTCTTCTCCTTCAATAGGTGTCACATCTTGTATAGTGTGTAGTGATGTTAATATAATTCAGTAAATGTATTCCTGGTACACAATCTTTTTGATAAAGACAGCTGCTGACTGATTGAAAACTCTATGAATTAATGAGATGAATTGAATTTAACTGAAAAGCATGTTAACTGTCACTGCAGAAGAAGGTATTGTGATTGAAATTAAGAAGATGCATTGTTGAAAATCTTTTTTTTTTGTTTTTTTGCAGGTCTCGTGCATTAAAACGAAACCGTTGCAAAGTGAACTTTTTCCAAGTTTACAATTTTGATTCCTTGTCCTCCTCCCCCCAGAAATCTAACCATATGCAGACGATCACAATGCTCAACACAAAACAGAGGGAATCTAATATGGAGGTGAGTGTTTTGCATGATTAAACTTGCATGGAAAAATTATGTGATGATGTGAATTTGGTAGGCAGAAATTTGAAGTTTTCATTGCAGCTAGAATTAAGTACTCTTAATAGGCCTTTTTTTGTCATATACTACCGGTCAATAGAAAACAAATACTGTTAGGACATTGTCTTTGAAATTCTCTGCAATGTAAGAAACCATAATTTACAAGGAAAGTGATTTTAGTTTATAAATGATCCTTACCCTTTCATACATTGTAGCTGTAGGTGGTTAACCCATTCATGACAGAGGTCCACATTTTGTGGTTTGGCCTAATATCTTTTGATGCAAAGCCCTAAAAATCATACCAAATACATGAGCAGAAAGAGCATGAAATTCTACACAAACTGTGCCCATTTTGGTTGCGTCAATATTCATTGTTTGATGTTGAAATTTTTTTAAAGGAAAATAAGCATTAAAATCCTTAAATTGGCAACGTGATAGAAAGTTTAAAATCACCGTTTTCCCCTGCAAATAGGCAACTTTTTGACTTTTCTTCATAATTTCTGTCAATCTATATTCATTTCAGATACATGACGTTTTATAACAAAAATGTAGCAATAAAATAAGAATGTTGGTGTTGCCAATTTGAAGAATAAAAGCTGATCAAATTAGGCTTTAAATAATTCCTGTCACGAATGGGTTAAATAATGACAACTTTTGATAGTTGTATCTAATAGATAATATTTAGAAATACAAAAAAAAGAGGATATTTCATTTTACTCATGAAATTCAAATGACCTTATGAATTTTTAAACTGGAGCTGTGTTTGTATTATAATAAACAATGACAACACACACACACACACACACACACACACACAAAAGCCTCTATAATTGAAATCTTATCTCATAAATTTCATATTGATATTTGCCTGTAAGCTTGGTAGTACTGTAAGTGATGGAGATTTAGAAAAAAGATACTTGAAATTGTGAAAAGCAGATGTAATTGGAATTCTTGTAAAGTCAAGGGTTTCAAATAAAGCATGGCTTGATGTGTATTCAAGAGCGTATGGGAGAGAAAAGAAAATAAGAAAACTATAGTTAAATTTGAATGATAAAATCCAAGGCTATTTTCTTTTAAATCTCTCTTTTTTCCCCAAAGTGTTTGCTGTAAGCAGCTTGAGTAATGTTTGATTTAGCTTTCTAAATTTGGCTAAATAGATGTAACTATTCGAAAGGCTAGAGGTAGGTAGAATGCCAATGTGGCTGCAATAGTATTTTTAGATGAGAATGCTCAGCATATTCATAGCTATTCCTGATTCTTAGTTAATAGTTTTGTATCAGTTTCCCTAGGATAACTTGTAAACATTACTCTTTCATTTTGAAACAAGACAATTAAAAAGCAAAGTTTACTACACCCTTGCATGTTAGAGTTTCTGCTGTTTGTGACAGCCATATTACATTAGATTTGCAATGCTGTTTTATGGAAAGAAATCAAATTATGATGAAAACTTGTCAGTGCAAAATGGAAATTCCACAGTCCCCTGCTGTTAATTCTATGTTTTGTTTATATACATTTGATAAAGTAAAATTTTTATATGTATATATATTGAATTAGATAAGCTTCTTATTTCTTTTCAAATAACTTAGTTACATTTGCAGTACAAGATTTAATGGGGTTTAGATGTTTTGTTAATAATTCCTTCTTGATAACATAGTTCTTCATCAAATCTCTGTGTGGGCATTGTTTGAGGTAAACTAATGCATGCTCAATTATGAAACACTAACAGGATTTAATTTTTACAGTCCTTCAGTAGTGTGGGGTTCATTAATTCTCAGTTGCCATTTGCCATGAACCAACATTTCTAAAATATCTGACATTAACCATTAGCACTTGAGAGGCTGCATCTTGTGTTACTGTCATTAAGTGCTATTTGAGGATGTCGTTTGAAGGATATGCATGTAGAATAAATCAATATCTGACTAAATTCAGGTTGTTAAGAATAAGAGCCATTCATTGACACTTCATATGATTTATATTGTGTAAACTTGTGATTTTCATTGTATTGGTTGAGTACCCTTCGTATGGAAAGTCCTGTAAGTTATAAGGATGGTCAAAAATTGGTTAAGATGATGAAAATTAGCATGAATTTTTATTCTGTAGAACTGAAAATCATATGCATGTGTTTAAAAGATCTACAGTGATCATTATGATTATGATAGACTATTGTATATATCTCTGGTTTAACAGTTGAATCTTTCCTTTATAGCATTATTTCAGGTATATTTCTTTAAATTCAAATTTCAGGAAGACTATACTTCCCCTTTTTATTTACTTTAAAAAAAAAAAAGAATCAAGCTTGCAGATTTAATGCTGTGCCAAAAGTGTTTACTCATGACTAAAATTTGAAGTGATTAAGTAGAAATTATGTAAAGTTATTGACTTACTTCTAACAAAACCATACAGCTGGAGCAAGTTAGAAGAGAACTGGAACAAAAGCAGTATGCAACACAAGACAACCATCAAATTTTGAAGGCTGAGGTATAACTGATTGAAAAATCATACTAATAATCACCACCAGCATTTATTGTTTATATCCCCCACATACACATATATACCACCCACAACCCACCTCTCCCCCCCCCCTTTACTCATTGTTCATCCTCACATTTATGCATAGTTTGTTTAGTTTAATTCAGCACTTCTCCACTACCTCGTTCTTGTTTATTTTTCTGTTGATGTTGAATTTTATATATTATATTTCATAACAAGTTAATCAGAAAGCTCATTTTACATGATTCATGTTTTTTTCTTTTACACCATGATTTAGCCACATTTTTTTTTAGCAACCCAAATAAACTTGAACTGCACTGACAGCATCAAATTTCTTACACACAGCTTTGTTTTTAGATTAAATTTCTGATCTAGAGCTAATTGGGTCCCCATAGAGAGATTAGAATGGCTCAGTAAAAATGATGAAAAAAGGAAACAATGACGGCTACATGGTTCTTATTTCAGTGTATATTTCACATATGTTGTGTGTGAATTCACTAGTTACAGGTAGTGCTTTTTTTTTCTTTTTTGAAAGCTGTGAAAATAAAAGTAAACAAGTAATTTTGATTATATATGTGAGTCTGAATATAGACTAGGAATAGGGTTCTATTGTGTACATTGCTGCAACAAAGCAGCAGGAACATTGACTGGTGGACTCTTTTTAGAATTTGTAAATGATTCATGTTTGCATCACGATTTCTCTCTCTCCATAACTCTCAATTTATTCCTCCATGGAACTTTTCAAGTATGAAGCAAAAAAAAAAAAAAAGAAAGAAAAAAGCAAATAATTGAATAGAAAAAAAGATGAAGTAAGGAGAGAGAGATAAAAAAAAACAAAGATGATTAGTGTTGATATTCCATATGTGCTTTCTTGCATGAATCAGTCTGTTTAATTTATTATGGTTTATTTTAAAGGTAGTCTCAACCTTTTGCAAAATCTACGAAAGTTCATACAACTTGGCATGAGTTTAGGATATGCCCTTCTGATAGTGTGTATTTGATCTAATATGGTCATACGTTGGTTAAATTATTAATATAAAATGAAAATCTGGGGAGCGTTTCATGAAAGGACTTATCGGATGTTTTATCTGACAAAGTCTATTTTATCCCACAGTTGCCATAGTAACGATGCTTCTCAGCCAATCAAAATCAAGGAAAGATGTCAGATCTGACAACTTGTCAGACAAATGTTGATGAAACCCTCCCCTGGCTTCCAATCTTGAATAAGCAAGTCGGATCAGCTCACCGGCAGTACCGTAGATATGTAGCGCAGATCTGGCTCAGCGCAGCTTGCTCAACTGCCACCACGCGTACCTTACATATAGCGCTAGCAGCGCTTATATGAACTGTTTCATTGTGCACTATTTGTCAGCAGAGGGAGCTATTCTAACGGGTCAAATTAAATTTTCGAATTATGCGATCTATTTATTTGTGACACGAAAAATTAACTTATAAATTTGATAATTAGAAAAATACTGATTAACATCCATCTTCCAGCTTAATCATTTGGTTATTATTTTTTATATACTATAATACACTACTAGATTCTTGTAATGTCAGATTTTAGACTGCAAAAGGTTGAGACCAGCTTTAAGTGTTTGGAGTTACGTTCTTGTTTTCATTTTCACTTTGATCAAATTCCTGTTGCCTTTGTATGCCAGGAAGCCTTAGATGAAAAGAGTGATATAGGGATTTTGGAATTTCTTTTTTATAACTGTAAAGAAATGTCAATTTGCAATGTACTATAAAAGCATACATTGTTTATGTGACTCATTTTCATGAAATGAAAGTTAGCACTATATTGCAACCATACCCTTAAAGTGTGAGTGCAAGCTTGCCTTATGAGATGCTATCAATGCATCTTCACCTTCCTGCTTAGCTTGTTATTTATCTGCACAATCTATATAGTTTGCTTGTGTGACAGAGTGATATTTCCCCTGCACTTGCAGTAAGTTAACATCTTGCATACTTAAAGCCTCATTTAGACATGGCAACCTAAACCACCTGGAAAAAAAAAAGAATCTGCTTTGGCAAAGTATAGATCAATTCATGGGTAAATGAAAGCAGCTTATGCAGGGGGGGGGATGAGAGAGAGAGAGAGAGAGAGAGAGAAACATTTGCAATAAAATCCCTCGCACTTCCTTATTAATTTGTGCATTATAAGATAGAGAAATATAATTTGCATATTGTTCACATGAGTTTGGGATCTCTGTATGAGGTGGTTTGATGTTTCATGCTTGAATGAGGCGTACATGTGCTTGTAACTATCTCACCTGCTGAGCACATAGTCTGTGGAATATAAATCTAGCAGCCAGTTATCTTAATTACCTCTAATGGATTGTAACATTCGGTTTGAAATGGTGGATGATGGATGATGCATGAAACTGTCCAATTAATATGCATTTTGCGCAAAATTATGTCATTATTAATTTTGCCTTTACAGAGAAAATGATGAATTTCTTCATAAATTCATTTGAAGAGCTTCTCCTATTACACAATATAAGAAAAATATCATATTCATTTCCTATGTGATGCAATTTTAACCATGATTTTTTTTTCCTCCCCTACTTCAGATTGGATGTAGTTAATATTGTGTTTTTGTGTGTTTGTGTGCATAGTTTTAAAAATTCTTGCGGGCACTTGATGGCACAGTTTTATCTTTGCATACTCACCAAATCTCAAAATTTGTATTGCATCTTTGCATGATTGCTTCACATATTAAATGTATTTGCATGTTGCCCTTGATTTTCAAAAGGAGATATCCAGAACTGTGAAGTTAAAACTTATCAAAATTTTTAAACTCTGGTCCATGATATTAACTAATACAAAATGATGAAACCATTTTACTTATACACAAGGAACATTCTATCCCTCATCTCACAAATGAATTATGAGCTCAAGAATTACATTCTTTTTGATACCTGTTATATCAAAGATGAGGAAGGGAACTGATGCATCTTTTGTATCTGGATGTTTCCTGAGAAAATTTTTATGTGCTCGTAAGAAACAAGTCAAAGCAAGTTTCTCTGTCCTGTTCTTTCTGCCATGTTTATCAAAATGAGTCATAAAAATTTTATAATACATAATTTTTTTTGGACTATTTGAAACTAAAGAACAATTGGAGATAGAAAAAAAAAGAAAGAAAGAACCACCCCTCCGATTCTGCATGAGCAGCTGTAGATTAATGTATATACTAACTGCTTATTACAGTTATCTTGCATGATTTATACTAAAAGTTACACAATGAACATAAGCTATTGTTTATCTCATTTTATACTAGAGTGAATAGTGAACAAAACAACCTTTAGTCTATACTCTAATTTGTGATGTAATTAAACTATAGCAATTTTGTGCATACCCTCCACTTATTTTCCCCCTCTTATGTAAACACAAATTGTGGCTAATGATAAGTATAGATGATTCATCTATCACATTCTTTGAATTTTTGATTATATAATGGAAAATGTAGTTGGATGATAATCGAAAATGTGACAGAAAAATTGAAGAAACCAGCATGCAAGTAATTGTTTTCTTCTAGTGAACGTAGTAAGGGTTCTTTAGATTTCATAAAATCTTGTGACAACATTATAGCTGATGTTGATGTTAGCTGCATGCAAGTTTTCTTTCTATACTTTTTTCTGCATGCCTTTCACCTGTGCTGAAATTTAATTGTAGGTGATTAGGAGAGATGATACGATTCAGAAACTTCGCTCTGACGTGCTGAAGCTGCAAGAAAGATATGAAAACTCAATAGCTGAGGTATGTGCACTGTGGCATCAGCAGCTCATTACAAGCAGAACTAGCATTGCATGAGCATCACAAGAAATAATTGATATTATGTTATGGTGACAGACATGCATGGGATGTAAAAAAAAAATACATGTATGTATTTGTACTTCTGGCCTTCTGTATATGAAGTATTTGCATCATCATAGCAGCATTTGTTGTTTTGTAAGGTCCCTTGTTTCAAGTTGTTTGCATATTTTTTACTTCATTTTTTATTGCATTGTTTTCAGTCAAATGTAATGAAATGGTTTGGATATCCTGTGTCTGATGCATGCAAGAAAACATTCCTGAAGCTCTTTGAACCAGCTAATAGTTTCTTCTATTCTACTCTGAAATGTGACGTACATTTTATAAATGCTTAGGGATGAATGGTACTGTGATTCATTGTTTGCTAATTTCCTTGAAGAAGTAATCTACATTGATGTTTATGGTGTATTCGTTTTATGCATCTAGCTGAGCCAGTGATGCTGATGTTTGTAATACTTTCTATACAGAAAGAATTACATGTATAAGTACTAGGATGTGATTTGACTTTTAAAAGCATTGTACCCCAGTGGGAATGTTAAAGGAATCCCAGTTCGAATGGTACAGTATATAAATGACAAAATTTACTTCATACAGCATCATTCAGTTAAAGGTGTCATTCATCAAAGTTTTGTCCTTTTCAACAAATGCATTTATTGCCTTGTCTCATATATTAATGCATAAACAATATTACCATTACTCACGATCATGTACTTGATTAATTATTGCAAAAATGTAGGAAATCCACAGTATATCCACCAATTTATTAATTCACTTACATTCTTCAATGTAATATACATATCCACAGTACACATAGTATAAACTATTGTCCTTGGTTTATATGCTTTAGGTTGTACTAAAAAGAGTGTTACTTCTTTTTTTCATTGTTTTTTGAAATTTAATGATTAACATACTTGGGATTTACTTACAATTACGGTCTACTTGTAATGGGTTTGGATTGCTGAAATGGTGAGAGACAGGTGCATTACTTAACAAGAGATTTCTATAAAGAAATTCATATTTTGAGGTATTTTAGTGCTTTGGATGAGAAATAGAACAACATGTGCTATTTTTAACATAAATTCATGGCCACTTGAACTCTTGTCATTCTTTATTAATTTGATATCTCAGACGTTCATAACTATATGAACACAAATGTCATATTTTAGATTATAAGTACTTTTTGATTTATGTATAGAAAGCTTACTATCAGAAAACCTGAACAGTAACACTCCCATATTTGATAATAGGGAGCTTTCGCAAATACGACGGGAACGTCCCTCTAGGATGCAGCAGCAATAAAAGATATGGCCCCGTCATACAATGTTTTGGAGCTTTCGTTCTCCGTTCGGTGATATGGGGATGCTGCGCGTATACACACCACTGATCTGTACACTATAGAGAACGGACGTTATTTTGGCTGAAAGCCGTTCTCGATTTTAGCAGGATGGAGAGTTTGGGGGATTTGAGCATGCGCAGTACAAAATTTTGCACATGACATGTAAAATTAACGTTCCCGTCGTGTTTGCGAAAGCTCCCTATTACCAGCATATATAGAGGGTAGACATAATTACAATTTGTTGATGTTTGTTTTGGATAGACTGAGAGACTAGAAAGGAAAGTCAGGAGAATTGAAGATCAATTGCAGCTGAAAACAGAAGAGGTAATATTCAACTACGGTACTTCAAATTTTCCATAATGGTTATATGATTATTCTATTGCATTGTATTATATACTTTTGTAAGACTTTCATTATTATTTTGACAGAATTTTGGTAAAATTTGGATGTAAAGAAAATACAGATAACCTCGCACGAGTCGAATCAGATGAGACCAAAGAAATTAATTCAACTTACGCGCATTTCCACTTACCTGAAAGTCGAGTTTTCATCGACTTGACTTATAAGCAGAATATTCTGTTTGACTTGGGAATTTCGACTTAGATACATATGTCTCATGAGGAAGTACACTGGAAAAATCAGGACTTTTTTGTTGATTCGACTTCAGAGAAATTCGACTTGTGTGATGTTGGCTTATGTGAGGTTTACCGTATACAGTAAATTGATGTAGCCACTTTATATAAGGAGTCACTCTGTACGTGTATAATGTGCTATCATGTAAAAGCACAATTTATTATGATTACATTACTTCATATCATGAATTGTATGTAATCAACTATATAAATGAACATTATTTATAAACCATCCTACCTACATATGAAGATTGGCAAAATCCGAACAGTTTAAACTGTCAAATATTATGTGATCCCCTTTCTTACACAACTGTTAATGCCATCAACAATTATGGTATATAGTAAACATCAGTATACTTCAGTTAACCATAGCAGTACAGTGTCTCTTTGCAGTGACACCTTGCAGTATCTTCTGATCCAGAATGCTATGAATATACCCAATTAGCAATTGGGAGTATATGGAAAGTGAAACAATGGGTCCCCATTAACCCATTGAAATCTACCCATTAAAAAAAAAACAATTGGTCTCTATTGGCAATTGGTCCCCATTAACCCATTAATGGGTTGATTTCAATGGGTTAATGGGGACCAATTGTTTTTAGTGGGTAGATTTCAATGGGGATCCATTGTTTCACTTTCCACGTACTCCCAATTGCCAATTGGTATACCAATTAGTATACCAATTAGTATACCATTATACATCAGTAGTAAAAGAAAAATTTTCTGAAAATTTTGAGTCCACTCCCAATGCAGTATGTTGCATTGCTCTCAACAATAAATTAAATGTAACTGATTTAAACTCTTTAAAATAGCAGTGTAGTGAAAATGGTATAATCACTATCTTTGTGTCACAGTTGGCAATATTTCCATTAAATGTTGGAATTTTCATTTCACTTTGGTTCATTTTATATACATTATGGTGTTTTTTTCCAGTCTCTGTGGAGGTTGTAAGTGAAATTACCTGGTGCCAGTTGAAGGAAAAACTGATTGACTTCAAGCTTGAGAAAAATGGGTTGCATTTAATAGCAAGATGAGGAAAAGTGAGCTTCTGTAGTAGGCAGGGAAATTTTTTTTTTTTTTTTTTTCCGGGGCTACTCTTTGAGCCCACCCACCCAAATTTTCTACATTGTATTACAGTTTGCATTGGACCCTATGAGAATATCAGGGGATCTTTTTTAGTTTTCCAGGGCTCTTTTTGGCGTTTCGGGGGCGAATTCGCCCGAGCCCCCATGTATTTTTTTCCCTGGTAGTAGGTCTGGGCCCTGTAATACAAAGCTTAGTGATTAATTGTACGATTGATTTTTACGTCTGATCGCACATGGTGATCAATGCAATCAATCGTAAAAATCAATCCTACAATCAATTGCTAAGCTTTGTGTTACAAGCCCCTGTTTATTCTTAGAATATTACTGCATGTATCTATATGTTATCCAGAAGATCCAATCTGTTTAATGCTTCTTAATATATATCTTTGGCTGCAGCTAAAACAGCGAGACAGCAAGATAGAGCTCCTTACAACAGACCTAACCTCTAGCAGACAGGAGATTACCCAGCTAGGAATGTCTAACAAGGACTTAGAGAATGAGCTTCAACTCAGTCGTCAGAAGTATACTAACCTTGGAGCAGAGACAGAAAATCTAAAGACAGCATTGGAGATGTCTAGAACCTCCTCTAAAGATGCCAAGGATGCTCTCTCTGCTGAGGTAGGTTGGAGTGATTTTCGTATACTCCATGATTTATTTCAGCAAAGATTTAGGATTAGGACTTGGGTAGTGAATTAGTTTTAGGTGAGGTAGGGTTAGGGGTAAGAGCTATTCTTAGGTACAGTGTTGTGTTCTGGGTTGAAGTGAACAATTTTATTAGTGTCAGCAGTTGACTGTAGAGCAAATACATGTCAAATACATATACATCTCTACCTTCTTTATAACTGGATCATTTGATGGTTAAAGCTTGTCTCTATGAAAGATATTCCAAAGTGACCCCCAAATTTTCTTGCTTGCTTTCCAGTTCTTAACTACTACGTGGAACTATATCCAACCTCAATAAATATACCATCAGTTTAAGAGTCAGTTGCATTGATTATTTTCTGACTTCTAGGCCCCATTTCATAAAACTTGTTATCAACAACAAGTTTCAATAACTATTATAAGCTACTGAAATCCTTGCTTCTGATTGGCTGAGAGCAAATTTTGTCATGGAAATGGGGCAGTTGTTACTGATGACAAGTTTTATGAAACAGGGCCCTGAATTCTGTTTTACCAGGTTGCTGAGAGGCATGATGCTATTCTCAAACTAAAGAGTGACCTGGCAGAGCTAGAGGTCACACACAGAGATAGCATGATTCAAATGCAGCATAGGGGTGAAGTCATCACACAGCTGAGGGACGAAGTGGAGAGATTAAAGTCACTGGTATGAGTGTTGAAGTCTACTTGTAACTATTTTTTTTTCCTTGTCTTTTATTTTATAAACATTCATCATTTAAGCCTATGAAATTACGATTAGGTGATAGAGTTGTTCGCAAAGCATACACGTACATGAAGGACATTAATCGGTTGAGTACTGAATTCTGTAATTCCCATAGACTTAATACAGGGGCCAACCACTTCCAGTATGCAACAGCTTAAATGTAAAGCTTGTTATTAATATTGAAAAATTTTTGATTTCTATCACATATCTCTAATCTATACGATAGCATTGGTTACAGCATACCATTGCTATTACTAGATTATCATTTTGTGAACTGTTGTCATTTTTCTCTGAATATCTGTTCTGGGTTTGTGATGATATATGCATGTAGACCAATATAATATGGTACCAACAGAGGTTAGTGATGAGGTTGTTATTGATGACCAATGTATTTAGAGCCATAATCACAAAAGTTAATATCATCAATTTATTTCACTTTCAAACTAAACACTCATTTAAAATTCTCTACGTTGAATTTGATTTGCAGTTGGAGGAAAGTCGACATAAAGTGAAGAGATCAAATGAGAAGATTAAAACTCTTGAACAGCAGAAAGCATCTCTCCAAGAAACGGTAACCTGATTTATAAAAAATACTTTTCTTCTTTACATTATAGTTGTGTCTGTTACATTTTTAATTGTATAGTATTGGTAAGGAGAGAGGTGCCTATGTAAATGGACACCAAAGACATGTTAAGGAAAGAAAATATTGAAAGAGAGGTCATGTTAATGAAAGGAGTTTATGACATGTTAACCTTTAGAAATAAAAATAAGAAGAAAAAAAAATGCATGGTTACACCATAGCTTTAGTTCACATTATCTATCAGTTGGAAGATAGTAACATGCTTGCATAATCTGAAGGAGTAATACTTGCTTCACACTTTTCTGTGGACAGGTGAACAAGCTGAATGAAGAACGTGAGACAGAGCATAGTGAGGTCATACGTAGTCATGCAGACCTCTCTGAACATCAGCAGAAGCTGAATGGATTGCAGATTGAATTGGGTACACTCAGAGATAGACTCTCAGAAAGTCAGTCACAGGTAATCATGTATAATATTATCTTTGGATGCAAGAAGTTAAGCAGTTGTCATTGTTACAGGTACTTCACATAAAAATGCAATTAGTTTTGGCAATATGACACTATGCAGTTTCAGTTATTGCACACATAACAGGCATATTTCGTTACCTGGAACACCACATATGAGCAGATTCTGTTTTCTATTATGTATCTCTTAGTTTCTTACTTAGTTTCTACTTCATCTTGCTCGATCTGCTCCGGAAGTTTTGCGAGGGCATCCTTTTCGATAGCCATTATTTTGCCATGAGGAAGAGTAACATTAGCAAGTTCATGTTTTATGTTGTTGAGCTCGTCAGTGACATGGTCCAGCTTAGTGTGACTTTCTTGCAGAAACAAGAATTTCAGCTTGCAGGATGGCTGTATGTTCAGGAAAGACCACATTCCAGTTTTCATTACATTCAGTGATGCTAGAGTTCACATCGGATAATGGCTGTCAAAATGCATTGAAGACCTTTTGAAAACATCTTTAAGGCTCATTCAGATATTCAGTGGTAGACCTCCACAGTTTTTCAGTGTTCACATGTGCATTAGGGCAATTCCACGGTAAGGGTGTAATTCTGTTACCAACATTTTTAGACTTTCTGTGCCTCTTTTGTACTCTGCCTCCCTTCTCACCATTTAATACTCTATAAATATGCCCATTGTTTCATGTGAGCTCTTTCATTCCAACAATTTTATTCTTACATTCATGATAAACTGGTATAACACCTCGGTAACTAGGAAAAAGTGCCAATTTCAAACTTCAAACATGTCTTTTAAAATCAAACATGCATTATACCAACACAGACTAAGATTGTGGAATTCTTTATTGTTTCAGGTTTTTTTTAATTCAAAGATTTGGCTATTCAGGGCTATAAAAGTGATTGTTTTTACTGTAAATGTGAAGTAAGGCGACTGTTTTTCCGACGCGGAATTGTCCATTAATATTTCAGTGATAGTTCATGCTCAAATAAAAAGAGTTTTGCCAAATTTGGGCAGATGAAGTTGTGACATCATATTCTGTGCAACTTCTAAGAATTTGATTGGTCCACAATTTTTTGCTGCCAGGAGGCAAAAAAGATGATTTTTTATTCTGTCTCAATTATCATTCATTTCCCCCTAAAAAAATGTGGGGATTTACTGCAGGGGTTTGCCACTTCATATGTGAACAAGCCTTCATGCTCTTGCCTCATCATATTCACTTTTTACTGTTTATGCTCTCCAAATATTTTTTCTTAGATTGATTGATGATGGCAGTCCAATCAGTCATAACTTGGTACTGGTACTGATATTTGCTTTTGGTATTGTTGAAATCTCAGGTGACCAATAGAGAAGAAACTATTGACAGACTTCAGAAGCAGCATAGAGATGCATCAGATATGATGACAAAGAAAGAAGCTGCATTGCAGAAACTTGAAGTACAACTCTTGGCTGCAAGAGAAGAGAAGAGGAGATCACAAGAAGAGGTAGGAAATAAGAAGAAGGAGAAAAGGTTCAAAGAAATAAAAGTAGGAACAGGTGAAGAGGCGAGTTGGTTCAGAAATAGACTTGATCTTGTTTCCAATGGTGTTAACTCCAAGTGGGCTGTTAAAGTACCAAGAAGATCCATCTTTAGGAGCTGTTGGTTCGGGTCTTTGCCAGAGCCAGGGGCAATTTGGGTTTAGTATACTGACATAAGTCTGGAATGCTCTTATGGGACATGGATTAGTGTTCGGAATCTCATACATCCAGCCATTGTTTTTGACACTTCATCCTGACCTTCTCTATTATTCTTTGTGAGACAGTCTTTCTTCTTCATGTAAGTAAGGCCATTGTCGACATCTGTCTCTATAATAAAATCACCTGCTTCATCCCACGAGTGTTCTCTCTACCACGTTTGCAGAAAAAGGTCATGATATTGACAAAAACTGTATTTTGCAACCTGCATGGTGTTGTTCCTCAGAGTTCTGTATTGTTTGTATGTCTGTTGGGCTGATCACAGGCTTGTGCTGAACATAATCCTTTCCTTGTTTTTTCAAACTCACCAATATGGCCTTAAACGTGCGATTTGATTGAGGAAATTTCACCTTGTCTGTTATATATAAGATGGACCCTTCCAGTTAATGTTGTTAACTCCATATTTTAGAGTCTGCATAGTTCTTTTTTTGTAATTTGTCCCATCCTCTTTACGGAACCCGGAGTAAATCTTGCTCAAAATGGAATCAAGATCAAATGGATCGTCAAGGCTCTCTAAATTGTTGTTCTAATACTTTGCAAATCATACAAATTTTAAGGACTTCTTGGTGTTATCACTATCTATCTGGCCCACCAGGTCATTGAGTTCTTCATATTTGGGACAAGAAACGACGTACTATTCGCCATTTCCTGATTTCAGCTACAGATCCTCTGACTGTGCTTCGTATATCCGCAAACAAAATTTAATCAAAATTGTTTTCTCCAGCTCTCGCGCTGGAGCATGCATTGTCACTCTTCGTTGCGCACCTTTTGCACTCCCGTGCAGAATGTGCAAAAAAAAGTTGCATGTCATGTGACACATTTTGACCGATAACAATGATTAAAATGATAGAGCCATTTTATAGAATAATGATAACAGCTTTATAAAATGTAAATATGTGGATCACTGTTATTTCATTTGTAAGCAAATGATACAGCTCTGAAAGTGTTTGAATCCAAATATCTTAACTGCTCATGGAGCTGAGCTGTTTATCTTAAAGTGTTTACATACATTGTATCTGCCATTTGGTATTTTCATTGTGTCCTAGTTTTGTATGCGAGTGAAGCTGACTAGAGACATTAATTTAGTTGACTGTAGTCCAATTCTCAGTAGCAATTACATTGAGGTACTTGTTCATGACACATTGGATTGTGAGACTTGTTCTATCGTTATTTGTAGCTGACAAGGAAAGAGGCTGCCCTTTCTCAGCTTGAATTAGACATGAATTCAACCAGACAACAGTATAAGGATGCAGTAGAGGAGAATGGAAGACTAGCTGCTCGTATCCAAGCTATGAATATCACATCACAGAGTGAACGTGATGTCCTTGCAAATGAGGTAAGATGTGATGAGGTTGGGTATGTTAAGAGATATGATCTACATGTAATGAGATAATTGTAAGTGCACAAAACTTTCACTGAATTTTTAAATAGTCCAGTCAGTGAAAATTTGATGTCAGAAATTAAATGATGCACCAAATCTAATTTTCTGCAGGAATCAAATGGTAATCAGTCACTATTTGCTACAGATTCATGTCTTAAAATTTCTAGTTTTACATCAATATTACAATAAAATTTTTTCCTTTTTTTCTATTCTTTTTTTCTCATACATTTTTCTAAGTACCAGTGTGTCTTATTCATATAGACCTTTAGCCCTGAAGATAGAGATAAGAAGAGAATAGAGGTATGCTTTATTTGTTTGTTGACAGGTATCTAAGAAAGATGAAGAAATTCAGAGATCAAAGGCTGAACAAGCTGCTCTCCATGAACAGCTACATAGGACTGAAGAAAGACTATCATCACAGGTAATTTATAGTTCTCACTATATAATGTTTAAGCAACAAACTCTCTGTGTGAACAGTATGCCACTTCCATGTTATGTGTGTGTATGGGGGGGGGGGGGGGGGGGGAGGAGGCAGCATTGACCAAGAATAGCAGAGGTGTATTGTATATAGTATCAAGAATATTAAGATTTTCTTTTATGAAACAGAACAAGTATGGCATCAGTTTGTCCTAATGGATCGACAGGCTATTGAATAAACTTTTTTTTTTTAAAAACACACATGCACACATTAGTATCAATATGCCTATAGCACTTCATTTATTTGATGTACTATAAAAGAGCAATATAGATAAAATGCCTTACTCAAGGGCATAAGTACTGTGCCGGAGATCGAACTCCTGATCCTTGCGTCTCCAGTCAAGCACCTTAAACCACTGGACCATGATACCTCCTCTTGCATGAATGTAGTGCCCCTTTCATTCTGTGTGATATAACATACAGATAAGTAACTGTGCTTAGGGTCCTTTGTTTCGTGCACATACTTTTTTATCACCCCTAATTCTATTCATATTGGATGTAAAGTAGTATATCTTGCCAAGATGTAAAGTAATATATATCTTGCCAAGGCAGTTTGCTGCATCATGTTCAAACAAGCCTTTAACAGAAGCCCTATTGACTCTGTTAACAGGAGCTGGCCCTAGAGCAGATCAGACACAAACTACAGACGAGTAAATCAGAACTCAAGATGAAAGATGAAACCATTAGCAGTCTAGAGAGAGAACTACAAGATGCTAAGTCAATGCATTCCACAGTCAGGGAAGAGGTGAGCTAAGAAGTCCAGGAGAACATTTGTTAGTTATGTAGGGGACTTAAACCTGGCACAGGAATATAAACCAGGAAATTAATGAAATAAGCATGTCTCAACGGGCATATGAATAAAAAATTTACTTGATTTTATTTGTATCTAATTTACAGTTGCATGTTATTCTGAAAAGGCATAACGCAATTTTTACATACTAACCCCTCTAAATCTCTAAATCAAACAAAAGTATACTAGATTCTTTAAACTTCATGAATATTTTCTGTAACTTGTGGTTTAGGTAGCACAGTTTTTTTTTTTAAATTCGTTGATTGTAATGCAGAATCCTTTCATGAAAAATTTCTTCATTTCTGCCCACAGGTTGATAGACTGGAAACATCTTTACATGAAATCAATTGTGATTACCAGTCTCTTCAGAATAAAGAAGAATCACTCACACAAACTGTAAGTCAGTTTTTATTTAACTTTTTAATCTGTGAATCATTTTGTGATACTTTCAGGCAGTATATTTTAAGGCATGAAATACATATTCATTCTGCAAATTCCTTGAAATAGAGAGTTGCTTAGACAGCCCTAGATTATAATTTTAAGATGTTGGATGTTAGATTCTCATTTTATTTCAGTGCATTGTATCCTTCTTGCAAGAATGATAGATAAGTTTCAATATTCACAAGGTTCTGAGCATTCAAGAAATTCCCTACCAAGCGCATAAGTTTTCTCTGATGTGGCCGTGAGAAAATCATTAGCAAATAGAATGCGTCGTCAATAAAAAGGTTGTAGATGTACCTGTAAACTTATCCTGCCAAATAGGGATGAACCTTGACTACCACTAACTCGAGGAGATGCTGTGTTATGATAGAAAGACCAGAAACATAGCAACCAGAGTCTTGTCTGTACTAGACTCTCCATTTTGTATGTCTAATACATTTCTTATAAAAAAATTGTTATTATTATAGATAAAGCTGAAAGATGACCTGATATCTGAACTCAAGAATGACACTGAGACCATGCACCAACAACATAGAGAACTCCTATCAAAGGTGATCTAGAATTTAAAAGATGTTAACCTTTTTATAGATTTATATTTGCAGGCTAAATCATACTTGACAATTTTTTAAAAAATCTTATTCTTAGTGTGAGAAATGAAATGCCTCAGAGTCTGCAGAGTATGATTAGAATGTTCTGCTCTTAGATTATATTATCAGTGCAAGTAAATGAATTCATGAGATTTGCAAAAGGTTTTCCATAAATTTATCTGATTTTCCCAGATCTCTGTATTTGTAATTTGACTGCACATGTGTAATATACAGTGATCTCTTAACATAATCCTATAGATCATTCAACTTTTTTATAGTTTGTATGATATGTGCATCTAATGCTTGTCTGAAACTGAAACAGTACCAATACCATAAAAATTGTGATACCTAGATATAAATTAATAGTTGATTCTCTCTTTGATCAGTCTAATGATAACTGACTACTTTAATTTTCACCCTCCAACAACAATTCAGATGTCTGACCGAGACAGCGCCATCCAGAGGCTGAATGCAGAGAATACCAAGTTTAAATCTAAACATCAGAGTAAGACGTCTGAGGTGAGAATTATTCTTTAGTATTACCATTATCTGTCATGTTGTATGCCTTTGCTAAATAGTAATTTTAGGAAGATATTGCATTTGTCTTTGTTACTACCCCCCCCCCCCCCCCCGAGGAAAAACAACAGTAATGTAAATTAGTTAGAACTTAGTAGTTGATGTATATCAAATTGTCTTTGTTACTACCCCCCCCCCCCCCCCAAGAAAAACAACAGTAATGTAAAATTAGTTAGAACTTAATAGTTGATGTATATCAAATATGTTACTCTATTGCTGTAACATTAACTTGTGTAATGTGATTGTATCTCAGGTAGTATGTTTTGGTGTACTGTACACATATTTTCATGGCCTCACAGACAATGCAATTTTACACACCATTTTACTTAACCACTGTCTGTGGAATATGATACACTACAAGTACAAATAAATCACCCTGTGCAGTACGTTTCTTGTTTCGAGAACCAAACTATCGAGGGACAAAAACTCAAGTGTTTTGATTTAAAAAGATCCATCACAAATCAAAGATGAACTTGAGATCAATGCCACAAACGTTTCATCTTAAGCGTTACTCAGACATGATGAGATAGATACCTTCACCTTGTTTGATTTGATAGATCCAGCGTCAGTCTGAGATGATGAAGAAGCTTGAAGACTCTCTTACCAAATCTCAGTTAGACATGGAGAACTTGAGAAGGAAAAACCAGGAGGAGGTTAGTTCAATTTCTCATTCTACTAAATCTCTATTTTTCTTGATCTTCCAACATGTAAACGGAATTGTAATATTTCAGACAATTTCAAGTCCTATTTATTTTTCTTATGAAATTCCCTTAATGTTTTCCTTCTTTTGACTATTTCAATAAGAAAGCAGTGTCTATGACTTTGTATATTGGCAGTGTTTGCAGTGATACATTGCTAGGTCTATATTGCGGACAGTTGTAACCCAAACTTAACCCCTCATATGTCCTAGTCTTATCCTTATCCACATTATAAACCCTCCTTTGACCTAGATGCACTATTTCTCCTGCAAGAGTAAATCTCTAGTGATTAGAGAACACCAATTGTACAGACTTTCACTAATATATTTAACTGACAGACATAATGTGTGCATCTACATGTATGCAAGCATATTACTGAGTAGCATGACTTTGTACACTTCATTCTGACATTTATTCTGTTCTGCATTTATTTATTAATCAGTGTGTCTCTGAGTTTACTTGCATCTTGCCATATTAATGGCCTGCTTTTCTTCTCTCTTCACTTTCCCTATGCTGTCATTTGGATACTGTATGCATTTACTTTAACAACAAAAAACAAACTTTGCAATTTTATGAAGTATTACTATTGTGACATGTTGCTTTTATTTTCACTGTTGGATTACACTTTCCACTCTATTGTGCATTGTCCATACATTTGTATTCCTGGCACAATATGAAGTGATGTCATATGATTCCTCTGTGATTGGTTGTCACCCTTGGTTGAAAAAACCATTGTGCTTCATCATATGTTTATGTCATGTAAATATCATCCCACTGCTTGTGCTGCATCTTTATTTCATTTATGAGGAATGGATATTTTACCAATCATTGTCGTTATAGCACCCATTTTTGGTATCATTGTCATTTGTGCTAATAATGGATGTGGTCTTGATGCATGTGTAGTTTGTCCATGGTTTGTTGGTGGTCCGTTGTCGCGTTGTCCTGGTGACCAGTCTTCTCCGCCTTCTCATAGAGGAGCTTGATTCCACCCTCTCCACTCCATGTAGCACTGAAACAAGACAGCTTGTTTCCAGATAGAGGAATGGAGTTGTGGCAAAATAGTGCAGTTCTAGATATGGGGTAGTTTTGTATCTGTTTGATTCCAACTTGGATTCCAACTTGGATCCAATCTATGGGGACTTTTATAGAGTGAAAAGAAAAAGAAGCTTTAGGGAAGAAATTACCCGAATTAACAGATTTTGTCATCGTGATTTGACAGCCTTATTTAGTCAAGATTAATGGCTTAAGAAGAAGCAAGGCATTTGGCTATGAATGCCATAAGTTTGATGTACAAAACGTGCATGCATATTGTTACTTTATTCCTATACAACATAGAATTATGCTTGCATCATTATATTGCAACCCCTGCCTCTTGCCATTGTGAAATACAGCAGCACCCAAGGAAATTATGAATATGCTAGTTAAAGATCATATTGTTTGATCTGATCAACTCTGAAGATTACAATATTTGTGTATTACAATACAGCAATCAATTTGGCTATTTATTCATATAATAGCCAAAGCTTATTAGTTTCCAATCTCTAGCTTTCGAATTGCAAGCGCCAGAATTGCACAGATCGCCGTGTCCTATCAAGAATGGTAGTTTACCGGAATTTATCTCTAAACTTGAGTCTGATGTCCATTGCATCTGTGTAGGAGATTCAATTTACATCAATTGTAACACTTTATGAGACAGAGAGAGGCGATGTGATTTATAATTAATGTTTTTAATTGAGGTGTTGCTGCCCTCAGTGTTGCACAATACGTTGAATGTGAGATCTCCGTGATCATGATCAACTTGCCTTAATTAAGGGCCTGTACTATTCTGTTATTCAATGAATGTTTGTCATTTGCATTGTGTTGTAAGTATTGCAATTTGTAATCAGTTTTTTATGAAGATATTTACATGGTCTTACATCTCATTATAAATGTTCAGCTGCCAGTTTTGAAAATTCATTCATCAGTTATTGTGGGAGTAGGATGCTTAATAGGACTGTGGTTGCGATTTAAACTGCCTTGTATGGTAATGTGTGTGAATACTGGGCATGTTGGCTCAATTGATAGAGCATCTGCCTCATGAACAGGAGGTCATGGGTTCAATCCCCGGCTGAGTCATACCATAGACTAACAAAAATGGGACCTTCTGCCTTCTAGCCAGGCGCTCGGCATATAAGAATGGAGAAGGGTAATAATAACAAATTACATTATGCAGGGCCCGCTGGAAGATTAGCTGATAGCTAAAGTGTTTACCCTGGGTAAATAAGGGCTATTTATTATTATTATTGTTATTACTCAGCCTAAGGGAATTACAGAATTCGATTTTGAACTGGTTATAAATGATTTCAGGGTTGTCACTTCTATGATATGAATATTGATTAAGCATGTTTACAAATAGTAAACTAACACCAGAGAGGTGGAACATAGCATTGCATATCTATAGTCTGTCTTGAAAATAGTAGGGATAGTGAGAGAGGAGGAGGAGAAGATAAGAAGGAGAAGGAAAAGGAGAAAAAGGAGGAGGAGAAGGAATGGTGATAATTTGTAGATTGTAGTGTGTACATGTGAGAAATTGATGTACATGGATATTACTACATTGTTGTGATGAAGAATATGATATATATAATTGTGATATGTCATAGTTCAAAGTGCACTTGGGCATTTGTGGCAAAAAAAAAAAAAAAAAATATTGAGCGTTTAAAAGCTGTTATGGTTGATTAAAAGTTGTTTATGTATGTTTTTGTTATTAGATCTGTTTGTTAATTTGGTTCAAGAGTGCTCTTTTCAGTTTTAAGTGAATTTTTATTCACTATTATTTCATTGTCACATTTTAATATTGTGTGTACAATTCCAATGGAAAATCTGCACCTGACATAGAGCTATTAAAATTTGATTCAAATGAGCTTTTCTTCATGTATCTAGTAAATCCAAGAATAAATCTAAATTATCTTTGAGAGCCATAAAAAGACAGCATAGCAGATAAGCATTTCAGAATAAACCCTTCAAGAACATACACTGAACACATATGATTTTGTTAAAGTGAGTGTGTAACAGAGTTGCCTTTTTAAGCATTATATTTTACACTCGTATGTGTATCCTAAAATTCAAATTTAGAACCAACGTGGGTTTTTGGCCCTTCTGACCTTAGCCAGCAACGTGCATTACCATCAACTTTAATTGTGTCTTCATTTCTTATTTTCTTAAAGCATTTGCCTTTTAAAATATTTTATATATTTCTAAGAAAAAGCTGAAAAGAAAATCTGTATTGATTGTCAGTAATAATTAAATAACTTGGCTGATTGGATATTGAAATGAGTGTTCATTGTTTCTTTCTTTTGATTTTCTACATGTGATATCATACTGTACATATTGACTATGGTAATTAGGTGGTTAGCAAATTTTTCTTCTTTTGCAGGGAAAATCTATTCCTTGATGAAAAGAATTATCATTTAGTGCAGCCCCCAAAACAAACATCCTCATATCAAAAGCTCATCCTACATGTGTATATTTGCCCTAAAAGTGGTAGGTTCCCCAAAACTATTTGTCATTTCTCTTTGCTTTTAGCTGGTCAGTAACAAGATACAAGCAAAATAGATGCTATGAATTTTTTTCATCCTGAATTTGAATATCAAACACATGAAGGGCAAAAAATATTTTTGATCTTGGGTCAGCAATGTAAATCACACAGTACCGAGACCTACGGTACATGTATTATAGTTCAGACTTAGGCCTAAGAGTCTTACAAAATATGGAAAATTTTTAGTTGAGATACGAATGTTAATTTCTTGATGTAAATTACTCCAGGGATGATTTTTGACTGCCATAAAGAGAACAGACCCAACCCACTCATGAAGTGAAAGTTGCATTCATAAAACTCTCACATCTTGTCTTGTATCCACTGTCCAGTCTTTGAGTGTGATTACACATTCAAAGCAGCCAGGAAGACTATTATTCATTTTCTGTATCAAGATTATAAATTAGGATTTAGAATTTGAATCTTTAAAAGAAAGTATTAGGTTGATTCCAAGATTCATTGATATGTATCACTGCTAGATGATTTTGTCTGATCTCATCTGAGAGTGTATTCAGTCCATGTCTGTTTGATGTATGTTTGTTGAAGAGTGAAGCAGCAGAAACATAGTGTAGACCAACTTTGCGATCTACTCTCTAAGTAGTTTTGCACTCCAGGCAGCAGCACTCAATGATTGTTATAATCTGGAGCACTTGACTTGTTTGGCAGTTTCATTGTTTAATTTTGCATGTTGCAGTAGCACAGATGCAGTGCTGAGGTTAAAGATCTACTGTAGTTGTTCAGTCTGGTTTGAAATCATTGTCTTCATTTAAAATGAAAGATTCAAAGTGGAAGTCTTAGCATCTTCTTGCAGTGGTTATTGAGCTTTTGGTCTTGTAATGTAGAAGTTTGATATCTGTACATCAATGTTTTCTGCACTTGTATGTGTAAGCTCTATGTTTTCAACAGGTTGTGTAGTGTACTACATGTATGTTGCTCACCTGTGTAGTATGATTGCATTTGTATTTGCATACATACATGACCTCTATTTCTGATTACCCATGTGACTTATTGTTTCTATGGAACAAGAAAGTATAGCAATGTTTGAAAGCAGTTGTGATCAAAGCCATGAGAAGTTTTTACCTGAAACCAGCAGAAAGATTGTTACTTGTACACTTCATTGATTTGTGTCTGGCTCTTTCCAGTTATGCTTCTATCTTTGTCTATTGATAAAGGAACATTGTATGATGGCAATATGACTGTATTTCTTTAATGCCTGACCTTCCACCTAGAAGCATGCAAACAGAGAACAAGCATAGTTTATGTTTTACATTGCTTATTTAATAATGTTTTTAAAAGGGATATCTGTTCCCATAAATGTGCTTATGACCATTAGAGAGGTAGAGTGTTGCTTTTAAGATAGTTCTACAGTATTTGTTAAATCTTGGAGTAGTAAGTGTTCGTCATGTGGGCTCAACTCAGACAAAAAATGCAAACAAATTCTGCGAATTCTTGACATAATCGGCTCTCATCTATTTAAGCAGATAAATATGACTTGACCTTGTTTGAATGAAGGATCCTTCCTTTTTAACTCTATGTATCCTTTCTCACAAAGCTTTTTCAAGCAGATAGTATTAATGACATAGAGTGAATGACCACAGAGGAGGAGGAAAACACAAATATTTACTGGTAAATGCATGAGGAATGCACCCCCCCCCCCCAGATTCTCTGCATCATCACCTACATCAAATAATATAGATAACTGCATCTCCAGTCTTGCAATGATATTCTGCAGTATTTCGTAGAAATGTTTTATGAGGTTCATTTCATATCAGTTTTTTGTTATTTGTTATAACTGCTTGTTTTTCGTCATCCTAATGCTTACACTCAAGCTTGCCTAGATGCATGTATACCCAAGTTTCCACATGTTTGTCCATGCATGCTATTGTATGTTCTCTCTCTGCTATCAGGTAACAAGACAGGAGGAAGAGAAAGCTCATCTTCAATCAGAACTTACAGATGCTCAGCAGCAGTATACTTCATGCTGTGAAGAGGTAAGAGCAATTACAAAAATTATTGTCAGTGAAGACTTGTTTGAAAAGAAAAATTCTTGGCAAATATTTGCACTTTAAAGGATGATTTTCATTTAGAGGCCATAATTCATGTAATATGTACATGTATATTACTTGTATTGTACTTTGAATACCGGTATGATAGATTATGCTTATATATAAACATAATCTTTAGGTAGATGCATACCTCTATGTACCATTGATTAGGAATTGGAAATCAATTCCTCACACTTGTTCATTTTTTTCTGTGCCAGCTGATGAATGTTGAAAACCAGCTTGAACTTACCAAGTCAGATGCAGCCCGTCTTAGCATGCAGGCCCGGCATGATGCTGATGAGCTCCTGAAACTGGCAGAAAGAGTCCAACGACAGGAGCTGGATCTCTCTGTGACCCTTGAGAAACATCGGACATGTCAAGCAGAGCTAGCTTCTAGGGACCAGAGTCTTCTAAGGCTTCAGGCAGAGCTAGATACAGTACAGCAGCAGCATCAAGGAAATGTAGAAGAGGTAAGAAGATGATGCTATCCTGTGCATGATGTTAGGGTTTCTAATTGATGAGGATTCTGCTTTTGATAAAGGATCTATGGGTGATAGAAATGAAACAATGTGTAGCTTAGCGGAGTATGTGAATACTTATGATGACAGTGCTTAGATCTTAAACAATTAAGAGTATTAAGATCTAGGTGATGGATGTTTCAGACACGATAGTTTTCTGTACAATGGATAGAAGAATTAGAATATGGTTGTAGAATTTCTTGCTGAATGATGAAAAAAAAAGTTTGATCGTTTGAAAAATGTGAAATTACCAAAACAATAATGTGACTTTTACAGAACTATGACCTTTTATTTTCTCTGTTGATATGTATTATTTATCCATAGCACAAATCTCTGCAAGAGGAAATCCATCAGCTACAAGGAAAGATCAAAGGTCTGCAGAATGATTGCAGTAATCTTAAGAATCAGATTGAAGAGAAGGAGAGAAAGGTAAGATTCATTGCTTGTATGCAAGTGGCAAATATTAACCTGTTAAGCACAATTCGATTTTAGTGTAACATGCATTTTCCATAGAGCCCAGCCTGAGTTATCTGGGGCTTAGCGTTCAATGTAATAATGTAATTTTGAACAAGGGGATCCTGCTTTATCTCATTGGACTAACCTTTATAATCTAAGGGTCCTTTCTTGTCAGATCTTTGTTGTATAAACCGCTTCCTGTGCATGATATCTCAAATGTGAAAATTGTGGTTTTGTTCCATGTGCTACTTTGTTAATTGGCTTTACTCAGAAGTGGGGTGTAAAATATAGTATGACTTGTCTTTTATACCATTACTCAAAGACTATGTCTCTAACTTTAAACTTCTAGTTTCATGTGCCTAATTTCAGTCTCTTTCTTTTGTATCTTTCAGCTGAACTCTGACAATAAGCTCATCGTCCAACTTGAAGAAGAGAGAGATCTTGGCAGAAAAGATGTAAGGATATGACCACTTCTAATATTTGATAAACATAGCATTGGTCTGTAGACTGTTATTCAGATCATTTATTCAGTGGAGTTTAATAGTTAATTTTGTTTTATTCTTTTTTGTGTGGTATTGTATTTTTAAACTTAGCAGTTTTGCCTTTGATAGATATATCATTGTTTGGTCATGTCATTTATATCGTATGCGCTGCTGAATTGGAATGCCTGTCTAGGTATCAAGTGAAATGAAAAAAATAATGCACATTTTTATTCTGTGGATTCTCCATGGAGTAAATATTTGATTCATTTATGCCTCTTGACTTATGGAAATGGATTATATTGTATCACATCGGCCATTTTTCAGTTCGAATTTCATATAAATGGTAATGTCAGTGGTTTCTGTTCTAAAAATGTAATACTACACCTATTCCAAAGTTGACTGGGACACATCATATGCTATGCTATATGACTTTGATTAAACATGATAGCATAGCTTCTTTTGTTACCCCTCTCCTGCAATGACAGAGCCTCTCTCATCAAGCCAAGGTGCAGGAGCTGGAGTCTGCAATGAAACTCCAACAGCAGCAGTATGAGGAGGAGATCCATAGCTCCAACACTGAGCTTAGTCGTCTCAGAAGAGAGCTAGAGGAAACAGTAGGCAAAGCTGGAGAAGGAGACAGGCTTGTACTCCAGTATAAACACACAGTGGAAGGTTTGAAGGAAGATCTAGCACGCACTCAACAACTGCACAAGTCAGCTATGGATCAGGTACTTTGTAGTGTATATGGTGTAATATCTTGGTCTACATGGAGCCACAATACAGGATACATACCCCCAGCGATATGTCATTTAAAGTGACATGACCAAGACGTCTTGTGCTTCATGTTTCTGTTTCAGATGATGAATTTGTTTCAGGCAGTCATAGTCTGTCCAGATTTTATGTTTCCATTTATGGTTGATAGCTGAGAGAATATGCCTTTTCTCCTCTCTATGTCATTAAAAAGTCTCAAATGGATATACTTATTTTGTATATATTTTACATTCATCATGCACATAACTCAGAGTGGGTGAACATTCATAATGAGATTACAAAGTATTATACGCTATATGAGAAACTATTAATTTATTATAAACGCGTAGTGTATATGGATAACAAATTTATATTTTCTTCAAGTAAAAGAAGATTCATTTCTGTTCACTCCATACTCCTCATAGATTGCCCAGTGTAACCGATCAGCAGAGAAGCAGGAGGAGATCCTAGCCAATGTAAGGCAGGAGCTTGCTGGTCTCCAGGATCAGCTCCAGCAGACAGAGTACTCCAGGCAGGATCTCCAGGCAGAGCTGGCTAACTACAAGGACAGGCACTCCAGTCTGGTGGCTCAGCTTCAGAAGGTAGAAAACAGCTCAGCAATTACATCACAGAAAATGGAACATCAGATCAGTGAACTCAGTTATAAGGTATGGTTTAGAAAATAGCATCTGCTCGGTGGCAGAAACACATAAACTACTATCCTTTCTTGCAAAGTTAATGCCTTTCTGGCTCTTAGCAGATGATAGAATTAATGATGAAGCTAGTGATAATTACATTAATAGTAATAATGATACAGTGCCTGTATAGCGCCTATTACAGCAGTAGTGTCTCTATGTGATAAAGGTTGTGGTAGTGGTGATATTATTCTTGTAATAAGAAATGAAAAAAAAAAATCTTAGCAGTACCCTGTCAAGAAATAATCATTTGACATGTTTGGAGAACAGCTCAGAGATACATGATATAACCTCTAAAATGAAATCAGAAAATTTGAAATTTAGAATTGTAAATACATTTCCTGGGCACCTTTTCATTCTGTAGCTACGTGGATTGCACCTCACATCCAGGTTCAATTGCAAAAACAGATGACAAGTTCTGAGGATCAATGTACTGGCATATAATCCTCAAGAAAATGAGAATATGTTATCAGTACATGGTTACTTCCATTCTTTCCAACATTTATGTTTTTAGTTGAAGGATCGCGAGGAGGGCAGTGAGAAACTGAAGAAGGACATCTCAAACCTAGATCAACAGCTGAGAGAGACCCAAAGTGAGAAACACAATAGTGAGATGGTGATAGATTCACTAACAGAGGAGCTCAAGAGAGTCCAGGCAGATTTCAGGAGTACCAAGGAGAAACTAGGAGTCACTGAGGATGGGCTGGAAAGCATCAAGGCTAGACTCAATGAAAAACAACAAGAGGTATCATGTTGTGTCATTTTTCCACAAATCTTGTGAATAAATACCTTTCAGGAGATACAAGAAAAGTGATCCGTATGAAGTGGTGGTGTTTGCAGTCACGGTTCTTTTATTACATGTTTTTAGTATGAACCATTATTCAAGGGAAACAAAGATTGTGATTTTTACAAACAGATGGTTTTTGTGTACAGGTGGTCCCAAAAGCAGGTTTAACTATACAAGTATCATTGTGCCTAGAGCACTCTACAGAGTGGATTTGGCGCATTATACATCATATGAATTATTATTATTATTATGAAATTTGTGTACAGATTCAAGAATGGCTTAAAATGGAAGTGTAGAGATATGTTTTCAAGTCTTTGAATCACTGGCACTGTATACAATGAGTGTTTAATTCTTCTTTGTTCCATGCATTGTAGTTGAAGAGATATGAAGAGCATGCAAAGAGAGTAGAGAGTGAATTCCAAGCTTACCAGGATACACATAGACACACTGTACAACAGGTATGTACAACGTCAAAATAACCATTCCCTCTATTGGGTTGAAGTATGTCACATATCTTTGTCAAGTCGTATTTTCATGGATGCTCAAAGGGATCACAAAGCTCTAGTAATAATTTTATATGCTTCTTTTAACACTTTAGTGTGACCCATTTTTACACGTATTTTCAAATAAACAATAAGCATGTAAGTATTCTTGAATGTTTCTCAATCTGTAAGATTTGTTGTTAGTTCTACTTAACCCAAGTACACAATGGATACATTGATTGATTTCTTTCTTCATCACATCATAACTGCTACTATCAATATGAGATTTATTCATCATCTGGAGGCAACAATGCTTGTAGAACTACCCCTGGATATAACTCCAAAGGAAGCAGCATCTCACTCTGTTTTACTGCCTATATTTCATGATAGGTCCTAGAAATTGATGAGAACTCCAAGCACCTGGAACGCAAACTCCAGCAATCTGAGGACCGTATCATCTCTAAGGAAGATGAGGTCAATGAACTCCAGGCTAAGGTCGATGATCTGAGTTCAGAGCTAGGTACAGTGAAGGAACAGAGGAATGGTCTAGAGAATGAGTATGAGAACCTTCAGCAGAATCTCAGACAGGCACAGACTGCTATGATAGAAACCTCTCAGAAGCACCAAGAAGATGTAAGTAACCTCATCATTTCCTTCCATTATACTATTAGTCCAAGTTCCTTATGCTACCATGTGAATTAGGTCAGTATAGTCTAGAACCATGAGGAGATGTAAACTCTTGTGACGAGCAACAAACAACAAATGTTTTTACCTGAGATTTTTCCTCAGGAATTTGGAGAGATATTGCATTTTGTGCATACATATTTTACAATTTGAACTGTCATATTGTTTTAAAACTTTACTGTGATGTTTTCTGTTTTAACAGTAACATTTCTCCACATGTACTATATGTATTTTATGCTTCTGTTTTATTCCTGTAGCTGAGGGGAATGATTTTTTTTTTCTCAGTGGATCAAAATTGGATTTATACCCAAAGTACAACTTACTAACACGTAGCTGTGATACCCATAGCTTCTAAAAAGTGTTACTAATTTTTTTCATTTTCCAGGAGTCTAAACTTGAGGAGTTTTCCCACAAGCTAGAGTTGGAGCTGAAGGAGGCTAAGAAAGCTATCAAGATGCTCCAGGAAGATCTAAGAAGAAAGAAAGAGACTGTCAAGAAGAGTGAGAATGAGCTCTCCTCTAGTAGAGATACTGTCAAGAGAAGGAACCAGGAGGTTTGTTAAAACAAATTAGCAGTTATTCAATAACAGGCAGTCAATGAAATTGTGTTCCTTAATCAACAGTGATATATTTGGTTATTGGTTTGGTTTGTTTTACCTGACTGCTGAGAAAGTATGCATGCTTGTAAGTAAGCAACCAGAGGACCGACAGCCTTCAGTCTTCTTGGAGGGACCTGGGCCATTATTCAATTCAATACTTAAGTAAAAAATAAGAGTATTTTTCTTAGTTTTTTACTTAGATAAAATACTTAGCAAAATTTGGTATTCAATTCAATATTTTGGTTAAGTATTTTACTCTAAATCTAAGACACCTACCTAGGAGACTTAAGCCAATTATTTTGGAGGCATTGATTGGCAGGCATAGGTTCTTATACACAGTCACCATAAGCTGCGCAGAATTATGTCATAGCGTATTCGAGCGTATATGATGCGACATGTTAATATTGCGCATTGAAAATATGACGTCACGATGCTTATCAATAAGAATTTTGGCTTAAAATTGGCTTACTAAAGCAAAATTCAAAGTGTTGAATTGAATATGACTTAAGCAAATTTCTTAGCCAAGTAAAATACTTAGTAAAAGTTTTACTTAATCCAAGTATTGAATTGAATACCGGCCTTGGTAATGAGGATTAATGCCTTACCAAATGGCATTGGCTTGGTTTCGAACCTTGGCAACCTAATTGAGACCATTGCTCTACCAACTGAGCTATAACTATCGCTCCTCCTTCAGTCATGTTTAGTTATTTGAAGTTATTTTTGATATGCTGTGATTGGACCCTGTAGTAGATTAGTCATGAAGCTGAACAGACCAAGTTATAGAATATCAGCTAGCATGATTATGGAGGTTTTCGTTTTTAGAGAGACCTTATCTAAAGCAACGTAATTTTACTAGTCCAAATACACAATTTCATGATCAAAGATGAACCACATTCTGCATAATTGTCAGTACCATCTTCATCATTATTGCAGATATTGCCTCTGACATGCATATTGAGGCTTTTTAAGTCAGTGTTTCAAGTTTGTTTATATTTATTCTTTCAGTACTGCGCATTTCGTGCACTGTACAATTTGGGCAACCGTTGAAATTAAAAGTTTGCAAATCTGTATTCCTGTAATCACATTTATCTGTTCCTTCTAGTTGGATGATCTCCAGAAGAGACTGCGTGTTCTTGGAGAGGAGATTAAGAAGCATGAAGCAGCCAACATGAAACTTGAGAAAGAGAAAGCTCAGCTGTTAGGAGAACATAATTCACTCAAGGATGAGCTAGCAGATACAAGAGAGAACTACAAGGATTGTGCTCAGGAGGTATGTTTGCTATTTGACTTGTAGATACTTATAAATCAAGTTTAAATGTTCTTGTTGCTCAGTTATTGAAAGTTTGTCCAATCTGTCTCTTTTAAACATTTACTGTACTTGCTGTCAGGAAACCCTCTCTGCTAGTTCTGTAGATAGTTGTTGGCAATTAAGATATGTTTGACCATAAAATGGTAACGCTACAACAGTTTATGTACTTGCAGTATAATGTAGATTGCCCTTTGAGCTAGATTATCCAAGCCGTAATGCCATATTAAAGTTCTATTTGGATTTGTGCATTTGCAACACAATTCGGGGGTGGTATTCTGAGACTGTTTTAACTCTGTTTTAAGTCTGTTTTAGCAAATCGGTATTCTGAACACCGTTTTATCTCTGTTTTCTTTTGTTTTAAGTTTTGTTTTATCTTTCTAACCGCGCATCTTACCTTGCGTGCCTGGCGCAAGTCGTGCATAAGCGCGTAAAAATACCATATGTAATAACACGGTATTCTGTAGACCGTTTTATCTCCTGTTTTAACTCTTTCCGCTTGACATTTCATGCTCATGAGATAAAACAGGGTGGGAGGTGTTTTAACTTTGCATGCGGTATGTCATGGCGGCAATTTTTCTCGCTCATAAATGTTTTTGGTTGGAATGAGGGGGATAACGAAATCCAATAAACCTTACTTTTATTCCCGAAACAACATTTCGAAAGAATTTTTGCCTCGGGTGGAGAAATTTGGCAATTGTCTGCGATAATATCAAAGATGATTTGCACAAATAATTCTGTCACATCATCACATCTGAATTAAAGCAAGAAACTAAGCGCAAACTAATGCGCTCATTACAACGCGAATATATAAGTTAACGCGTTTCACACACCCCTTCCCCAGGGAGCGATCTTATTGGCTGAGTCAGCTTAGACTCATCTCTAATGACTTTCCCCATTGGATAATATCTTTGCGGTGGGTGTGGCTTTGATGACTTACAACACCATTAAAACAGTTCTCAGAATACCGTTTAAAGACTATTTTAGCAGTGTTGTAAATCAATGCCTTAAAACAGAAGTTATAACAGAACTTAAAACACAGTTAAAACGGTGTTCAGAATACCACCCCTGGACTTTAGTGGTGTTTAACATGGTCAGAAACAAACTAATTATGTAGCATGTAGGACTTTTGTGTTTTTCATTTTAGATAACAATTGTAAGTACAGGCATTAGGAAATACTTTATATATTCTGACTGTACAGTCCTCTTATCTTTCTCAATCAATCTAGTTGGCCCACCATGAAGAGAAGCTGATGATCATGGAGAGCAGTCTTCAGTCAACCCAGGAGCAGCTTAGTGGACGGGTCACTGAGGTAGTACGCTATGAGCAGCTGACTAGACGTCTTCAGTCAGAACTTAGGTCTGTACAAGATCGGTGTGGGATGATGGAGGATGAGGCAGTTGAGCAGAGAACAATGGCTGAGAGGTAGGAGGGCTTGATCACTTGTTCAGATTAAGAGGTTTATGAATTGATTGATTTGAAAATAGTCAAACCATGATCAATGCAAATTCTATCCAAAGTGTTCTGAACAGAATGAAAGCAAGGAATTCGTAAAAAAAAACAAAAAACGGTACGCTAAATGAAATGTGAAGAAAATTTTTTTCAGAGACCCAAAGGGGATGCATTTGTGTCATTTTTGCATAGTTCATGCCCTGTGAGTCAAGAAGCAACAGTGTAGCAAGTTTTCTTCCAGTCTAAGATCAGCAAATGATGTGAGATAGGATAGAAGATCTCTTGTGACTTACAGGAACTGAGAGGAAGGATGTTAGAGGTGTTAAAAATATATTTACCTTGATGCATTTGATCAGTTGAAGATTGATGTATGTACATGAAAGTTTATACATGTTGTTCTTTATTCTTGCACATGGGTGCCTTTCAATTTAGCCATTATCTGTCTCTCTCTCTCTCTTTCCCTCACTCTTCTGCTCTTTCTTTATTCTGTTTAGATTGAGGAAAGAATTGAATCAAGCCATGGATGAGATAGAAGATATTCAGAGAGATCTCATGAAACAAACAGCAGCTAACCAACAGTTTGAATCTCAGCTCATCGATTCAAATGAAAATGTCAAACGTCTTCAAACTGAGGTAAACATTCACAGTAATAATTGATTATATGTACTCATACTGTTTATTTTGTTCTTTTGATTATTCACATTGCACATTGCCTTCAATATATGAACAAAAAATTAAGTTGATATGTTTATTATAGCCCATGCCATTGTAATATGTAGTTAATGATACTGCATGATGCTCATTTATTTGTCAGAATCTGTTGTATTGTCTTTAATTTACTGAAAAAATGGAAAGAAAAGAAAAATGAACAGTAATTCATTAGTATTGTTTTCATCTTGGTCTTAGGAAGCGTGACAAACATGTATATTACAAACAACATTTCCATTCCCTCCCTTTGGGCATGGCTAAGTGTACCAAAGGCAAATTGGGCATTTACATTTAGTACCCATAGTACCCATTTTTCTCCAAGGTACAGATAGCAGAACCAGTTGATCATAGTCAATATACCAGTACACGAATGCATTCCCTATTCAGTGCTTACTGAGATTTTATTTCCTTTCGTCATATTTCTATAGTTGATCCAGAAGGAGAACACACTGAGGAGCAAACAGGAGGAGTTAGAGGTGGAGCAGCAACGTTATGATGATACCACCAGACAGCTCCAGGAGACTAGGATCAGCTTTGATCAGATGCAGGAGGAGCTAGGAGAAATGAAGAGGAGACACAAGGGCATGGAAACAATGGTTAGAAACAAAAACCTTTTCCTAAACTTTATTTCCTCAGTTTGCTTATTGTATATAGGATTACCGAAATTGAAGTTTTCAAGAATTTTCAGTGAGAAAAGAAATCAGTGAAGTACATATCACCTCATTTATAGAATTCATTAAACAGTCACTACAAACAAAATGAAATGAAGCAATTGAAGGTAAGTATAAAACATTTGATACTAAAAAAGAAAACATTCTCTTTCTCTGCAGTGAAATTCTGTGCTGAGGTAAAGGTGTACTGAAGTTCATGAATATCAATATAGTGATTTTATACCCTTACACTATCTTCTATTTGTTTGTCTGACTGGATGGTTTTTTCCTTTATTCATATCTGTCTGCCTCTGTCTCTCAACCTTCTCTCACAGACCAGTGAGAAGGATCAGCACATTCTGAACCTAGAAAGTGAGATCAGTTCGATTAAAGCCAAGCATCATACAACTAAAGATCACCTAGCAAACCAAGAAAGTCAGTTCCGGGTGTGTCAAGCTAATCTAGAGATGGCTGAGAAACAGAATAGACACTACGCAGGAGAGGTGGCTCGTTACGAGGAAACTATTGCTCAGCTTCAGACAGATCTAGACCAGGCCAAGGATCAGATACACACTTATCAGGAAGAGGTGAGTGAAGGGAATTGAGTTTCATTTAAAGAGATCTGTGATTTCTTCATTTACTTTACAGGTGCACTATCTCAAATGATAGAGTTTCATGTCTCTGTTTCTACATAAGCTAAGCCTTTTCATTATTACTCACATTTTCTCCATGACTTCTCAATATCCATTTATTTACCTCAAATTTGCACTAACTTTAGGAGTGTATTTCCTTCATGAGAGGGATTCCATTCTAGAAACATGGTATTTTGACACTAATTCCAATCATAATTTCAGTGCAATAAGAGCAAACTTGGGCTGGATCATAAATGTTTTAAGTTGTGAAATTGGGAGGTCTGTCTGACTAACAGTGAACACTCTTCAATAGGAAATGGGACTGGCATTGTTAACAATAGCAGAAGACAACTTATTCCCATCATAATTTCAGTGCAATAAGAGCAAACTTGGGTGGATCAAAAATGTTTTAAGTTGTACAATGGGGAGGAATGTCTGACTAACAATGAACACTTTGGAATGAAACATTCTTTCATAGGGAATGGGACTAGCAATGTAAAAACACACCATGCTTGTTCACTCTTCTCTTTCAGTTGGCTGTGAGTCAAGGTCAGTTACAGGATGTAAGACATCAGCTGATGGATGTCAAAGGTCAACATCAAGAAGCTATGGATCAGCTTGGAGAGAGGGCTAAACTGGCTGCCAAGCTACAGTCAGAGCTTACCAAGTCTGACCAACAGAATCATGGATTCTCAAAGGATGTTAGTGAATGTTTGTTGGAAGGATATAAGAGAAATGATGATGACAACAGTGATGACAAGAATGATGATGACATCAGTGATTGGAAAGATGATGATGATTATCATGTTGAGAGTGGCGATGGTAATAATGATGATGATGATGATGACACCAGTGATGACAAGAATGATGACAGTGATTATTAGAAAGATGATGATAATGAAAATTATGTTGGTGACAGCGGTGATGATGATGAAGATAATGATGATGATGATGATGATGATGATGATGATGATGATGATGATGATGATATTGATGGTGATGATGATGACAACAGTGATGACAAGAATGGTGGCAATGATTACTAGAAAGATGATGATGAGGATGATTATGTTGGTGACAGCGGTGATGATGATGATGATGATGACAACATTGATGACAAGAATGATAATGACAGTGATGATTAGAAAGATGATGATGAGGAAGATTATGTTGATGACAGCGGTGATGATGATGATGATGATGATGATGATGATGACAACATTGATGACAAGAATGATAATGACAGTGATTACTAGAAAGATGATGATGAGGATGATTATGTTGGTGACAGTGGTGATGATGATGATGATGATGATGACAACATTGATGACAAGAAGGATAATGACAGTGATGATTAGAAAGATGATGATGATGAGGAAGGTGATTATCATGTTGACTGTAATGATGGTATTGATGATGACTGATTGTCAAGTAGGCACATAATAGAAGTATATATTTTCATAGTATTTCTGTAATCTCTTCTGCGGTCACTCTCTTCAAACTTTCTAAAAGCTTCATATTATTAGCATTTATTTGACGTATGTATGCAGACAGTATCACTTAACGTTATGGAAACTTCGACATTCATTTAGAAATTTCAAACAATGTTTTTTATAGTGTCTCTTTTCTATTTTGTTGCATCTAGATTGAGGTGTATGAAGACCGGATGCGCAAGCTGCGCTCTGAGCTCCAAAAGGTGCAAGAGCTAAACAGACAGAGCGAGGATGAACTTCACAAGTATGAGAGTCGTTATCAAGAGGTTAGCGCCAAGCTGAATCAGGCCAATGATAAACATAGGGCAAGTCTGCAAGAGATTGCTATGAGAGAAGAACAAATAGTGGTGCTGAAGGTGGAGTTAGCTTCTATGCAGGAGAAGTTTAGACATCGCAAGGAAGAGGTGAGTCCTTTAGACAAGAATATCCACTACAGTCTTCCAGATAATATATATGGTTTTGTCATCTCTGAAGAGGAAGAGGTTCATTTGACTGTAAGTTATGTGTGGTATATGATTTTTAGCTTTCAGGTATGTATCAGCATTGATGTCTATAGCCCTAGCACGATGTTTTGTTTGCCTTGTGTTTGCTGAAACACACAAAATGTTTGATCATCTTTGATACAGATGGATAGAATTCAGCGAGGGCTATCAGAGGCTCAGCATAAATGTCAGGAAGCAAAACTTGAGAATGAACAGCTGAGAACAGCTCTTCATGAGGCTAGGAAGAATGGAGATAGGCTTCATAAGGAGAGTGAACATGTTGTCTCTAATGTCAATACATGGGTGCAAGAACAGAAGTAAGTTCATCTCATGTGTGGGACTTTATGTCAACCTGTTGGTTAAAATTGGAATTTTCCATAGTAAGCTTTTTATGGAGACTCCTTACTTTTTTTTCTCAGTGTTCAACTTGTACATGCATGTACAAATAAATACATGTAATATAGATAACAAAAAAAAAAAAAAAAAAAAAATTGAATAAAAAAAATATATCTATAGGCAAATAAAGTTTTCATTATAATTATATTTATATCTTGATACCATAATCTAAATATTACCAATATTAGATATTACTGATTGTTGATAATGATGGACAAACAAAAAATGGGTATGATAATGTTTTATCATTATTGCTTAGTTATTTTTTAAATTTTGACATTTCTCCTTGTATTTTACTGCACCTTCATTTTTTTGTGTATTTGTTTTTTCCTTATAGACAAGCCAATGAGAAACTTGGAACGAAAATTAAAGAGCAGAACCAAATGATTAGGAACCTGTCAGCAGAAAAGGAGTAAGTCTAAAAGAATGGAAGCTTTCAAAAGCAGGGGAAAAACCCCAACTAAAAACACTTGTTTTGTATACAAATATAGGATTTACAGTGGAGGTTGTAGAGAATATCTTAGGCAGCCCTTTTCAGTTACATATACATACACACTGTACATAGTAGATTTCTGTTTATATGGGGGCCAGGAGATGTTGGCGACATTCAATATTTTCCAAGTTGCATGTAACTTGTGAATGATTAACCCATTCGTGACAGAGGTCCACATTTTGTGGTTTGGCCTAATATCTTTTAATGCCCTAAAAATCATACCAAATACATGAGCAGAAAGAGCAAAAAAATCTACACAAACTGTGCCCATTTTGGTTGCATCAATATTCATTGTTTGATGCTGAAAATTTTTTAAAGGAAATTAAGCATTAAAATCCTTCAATTGGCAATGTGATAGAAAGTTTAAAATCACTGTTTTCCTCTGCAAATTAGCAACTTTTTGACTTATCATAATTTCTGTCAATTTATATTAATTTCTGATACATGACATTTTATAAATAAAATGTAGCAATAAAATAAAAATGTTGGTGTTGCCAATTTGAAGAATAAAAGCTGATCAAATTAGGCTTTAAATAATTCCTGTCATGAATGGGTTAATGGATTTTAATACAAAGTTTATTCATTTCTGCCTGTGTACCATCATGAATTCTATAATAAAGAAGAAACGGACTGAATTTTCACTTTGTGCGAATTTTTCTCCCTAGTTTTTGCTTGTCATTATTGATGAAAGTTATGTTGATTGTTATTATGACCTTTGACCTTCAGACGCTTGACAGAGAGTGTAGGGTCTTTACAGGAGATGGTGAATCGTCTACGTCTGGAGAATGAAGAGATGAAGATAGCTACAGAAAGGATGAAAGCATTACAGAGTCAATCTTCTCATCAACAAGTCTTACTACAGCAACTCAAAGCAAGGCTTGAGGATAATGAGTGAGTCAAACATTGCCTCTCAGTCATTAAACATTGCATTTACATTAATGCAGATGATTCATTGAGGATTTTTGCATTGCCCAGTTTGTGTAAAGATTTAGGGTGTCTATGCCAGATAATGTTGGCCTTCGATCATAGATTTTCATCAAAATACTATGCCTATCTTTGTTCAGAAATTTTCAATCTGTATATGTATCTGGTTATACTCTTTCACTTCTAACATGGTTCCTAGTCGAATAATTCCTTTTTCTCTATTTTTTTTCCTCTTTCCCTCATGCAGAAGTAGCCAGGAAGAAGAACTGAGTGATAAAATGGCAACCATCGAGGACCTCCATGGACGACTGAAAGCAAACGTTGACTCTATACAGCAATTGAACCAGCAGCTTAACACTCTCAATAGAGAGAATATCAGACAGAGAGCTGAGCTAGAGAGGGAGAGAGCAGCTAGACAACGTCTTGAGATGAAACTAGATGGAAGAGATCAAACTATTTCAAGTCTACATGCACAGGTTAGTTGAAAAGGGAGAGAGAGAGAGAAAGAAAGAAAAATGGACAAAGAGAGAAAGGAGGAGGAGAGGAGAGGGAGAGAGCAGCTAGATAATGTCTAGAGATAAAACTAGATGGAAAGGAACTGCATATTTCTAGTTTTCATGCACAGATTTAGTAAAAGAAAGAGACACAATGTAGTTGACAGTGGTCAAGAGAGAGAGAGGGGGGGGGGGTGTATGGAGAGGAGACAATGAATCTTGGTGGGTGGAAGGATGAAAACTGTTTGATATACTGATTTGTATATTTCTTGTCTTGCTTTCTGTGACCAGATGGAGGCATCTCATCTTCACTCCCAGTACCCACATGCAGCACTCCCTAATGGTACCCCATCCTCACGTAGAATGACTGAGAGTCATTCTGAATCTACGGGTCTGTCTGATTCAGCGTATACTTCTACTCTAGACAGGGGTGGTAGTGGAGTATGAATGCTCTTCAACAGTAATGCGAGTATAGTAAGTACTATGTTCATGTACTTCATGGAGTTCTTGCACGTGACATTATGCCTCATTAGTTTGTTAATCTATATGTACATTGTATTGACGGTTCTATCTGAACAAAAATAAAGTCTAAACAAGTTGTTCATTGTGGCAAATCAATCAAGAGTAGACATCATCTGTTGTCTCACGAAGACTAGTGGCATTGGGCTGTTAGGAGCTTGAATAGGAAGTCCAACGCGGGGGACAGCGGATCCACTTGCCCTAATGGTACCATGGGGTACCATTAGGACAGCAGATCCACTTGCACTTGCACTTGTCCTTAAAAATATGATTTGTATTGATTAGGTAGTTGTTGTCTGTATTGTTTTCATTCCAGGGGGGTGTTTCACAAAGACTAAGATTGACTAAAATTGCACTTAACTATGGCTGGCCTTTCATGCCACTGGTTGCTTTCACCATGTATCTCTCAAGGATTTGCAAATCATGGTCACAAATCTTCAGAATTGACAATTTTTTATAGTTAATTGATGAAGAAAACAAAAAATGTAAATTCTCCAAATTTGCGACAATGATTTGTGCATCCTTTGAGAGACCGATGCTGAAAGCAAACAGTGGCATGAATGACCTGCCATAGTTAAGAGCGATTTGAGTCAATCTTAGTCTTTGTGAAACACCCCCCAGATGTATCTTTGTGCACCACTCCATTTTGCTAAGCTACCTTGATAACACTGCTTCTTCGTAGTGCCTTTGGGAAACAAACATACAATATGAGGTGTTATAAAATGGGTACAAGAATGAAACCAGTCAGACGCGCTGAAATAGTCACGTGTGCGCTCTTTATTTTTTCACTAACATTCATGGGAGTGCAAAAAGTGTGCCGCAAAAAAGCATAACATGCACTCTGACTGGAAATCCTCATGCATGCGTACAAGTATGCTACCTCTAGGCGCAGACCCAATTTGCGATGAAATGCGCGTAGTTTTATGTAGTAAGGACATTGATGCATGTATCAAGAAGCGCATTACATTGTTAGGCTAGGCTGCACTTATCATACGTGATGCCACAAAAGAAAGCAAATGGTAGCCTCCATGACTTCGAATCTTGACATTTCAATCAGGTTTGTAGCTTATATACTGGCTTTGTATTCATGTTGTCGACCCGTTTTATAAAACAAATAATTCATGCTTTGTGGCTCGTGCATTAGTGATATGCACTGCACTTAGTTAAGTCACAATGTGTTGGATAATGAACTTGAGAAGTCTCGTTCATTATCCCATTGTGACTTATCGTTTGTGCAGTTGCGTATGCACTAATGCACTCCCAAACATGGATTATTTGTATATTAAAAAGAGAGATATTTAACTTTGAAGAATGGTATCAAATCAATTTGATTGATATTGCCAAATATTGATTGATTTGTTCAGGAATGCACAATTCAGTCAAAGAAGACTGAAAGTATATTGCATGCAAACACTTATATGGATGCAGTTCTGCAACTATTGTGATTTTCTATGTATATGCTGAAATGGGAATATTCTGTTCTTAAGGGTACATAGTTTAATTGACCTAATGTCACAGGTGTTTTGACAGATTTATCCATCAATTGGAGTACCTATAAAATTGTTAAGTATGAATGGAATGATGACAAACACTGGTAATTACTATAATGTGTATATATATATATATATATATATATATATATATATATATACACTGCCCTCCAAAAGTTTGGGTACACCTGTAATCAGAAGTTATTTTCCACGATCACATACACTTTATTCATCATCAAGTTTGTGACACTGCAAAAATTTGGTATGAAATTGAAGAGTAGACATTAGCAATCAAGCTGACACCAGTTTAAGAATCATGAGGCGTTTCAGAAGGCAGTCATGCGTAAAAAAAGACAACCTATTACCCAAATCATCATCCACAGCTGAATGAGGAGGTCACTAGTTTGGTCAGTTTTATCAGTGTATATACCCCTTTGGAATTTAATAAAACCTGACTCTTGTTTAATCGATGAATGCATTCAAAGTTTGATAACTAATAGACAATAAACATTACTTTTTTCAAACACAAAACTAGTATTTTCAGGTAAAAAAACATTGACGTAATGAGATCACAAGAATGCTCTTCTGTTTTCTGTTTCTTTCATGGAAATCAAATGTCCACAACTCATATAAGAGTTAAACAACATCCAAGAATATGGTGAAACACCTGTTTTGTCCTCCACAGTGCGTAGACATCTCCAGGAAGCAGGGTTGATGGGTAGTGTGACTTGTACGAAACCTTTTCTCAAAGAATAGAACCGAAAGGAAAGGTTGGCTTGGCCGAAATAGCACAAAGGATGATCTGTAGAGCAGTGGCAGAGAGCTCTTTGGTCAGATGAGTCAAGTTTGATGTATTTGACAGTAGGAGACGATTATGTTAGGTGCTGAAAGGGGAAAGGATGTTAGCACAGGGCATCAAACCGACAAAAAAACATGGTGGTGGAAGTGTTACGGCATGTGGGGTTGTTTCGGTTCAGATTCGGTTGGCAGTTTGCATAAAGTGTAGGGCATTCTTGCCCAGTATGGCTACCACTCCATCCTAGAGCGGAAGGCCATTCTTTCAGAAAAACATCTCATTGGGGTCCAGTTTGTTTCCCAGCAGGCCAACGACCCCAAAACATTCCTAAAGGCTGTGTAAGAACTATCTGGCGAAAAAGGAAACAAATAGGATCCTGAAAATCATGGATTGGCCGTCTTTGTCCCTGGATCTTAACCCCATGGAACTGCTATGGGAAGAGCTGGACAGGAAGGTACGATTCGTACGAATGTCCTACAAGTGAACCTCATCTGTTGGAGGTTCTCAAAAAGGCATGGGAAGATGTCTTCACTGACTACCTTCACAAATTGACCAGCTGGATGCCAAGGGTGTGCCAAGCTATAGTCGCTGCCAGGGGCGGACTTGTTTACAAGAAGTCTCTTTGATTTGAAACATGCTTACTTAACTTGAAAAAATAAAGAAATGTGTATCTCATGACATAGTATGTTCATTTTGTTGTTCTTTTCGTTGTAAGAGTAACACGAAATACAAGAATAAGCAATGATATTTGATTTTCAGTAAAAGAAACAGAAAACAGAAGAGAATTGTGATCCCATAATGTTGATATTTTTACATGAAAATACTTGTTTTGTGTTTGAAGAAAGGAATGTTTATGCTCATAAATTAATCATCTGTTAATAAATTCATCGATTAAACAATGATCAGGTTTTATGGAATGCCAAAGGGGCATATATGCTGATACAACTGACCAAACTAGTGGCTTTATCATTCAGCTGCGGATGATGATTAGGGTAATTTTCGTCTTTTTTTACGCATGACTGCCTCCTGAAACGCTCCATGATTCTTAATCTGGTGTCATCTTGGCTGCTAATGTCTACTCTTCAATTTGATACCAAATTTTGCAGTACCATGAATCTGATGATGAAAAAAGTGTGGGTGAATGTGGAAAAATTAGTTCTGATTACAGGTGTACCCAAACTTTTGGAGGGCACTGTATATATATATATATATATTTATTTATGTATCTTCTCTTTTGTTATCCAGCATACAGTTCTATACTTCTCCACTTGGAAAAAAAACAGAACTGATTTTGGATGGTGCTTTGAAATCCAGTAGATGCTGAAAAGAAAAAGAAATCACAGACCTGTATTGGGCTCTTGGAAAATCTGTTCATTTTTTCCCTCTTTTTCTTACAGATGTTATTTTATTAATTTTACAAGTGTTCAGATTGCCTTAATATTTTTGCAATCAAGAAGGATTTTATTACCAGTGATGTAGCTCCTAAACTTGCCAGCTTTTGAAGATATCCTTAAGATAAGAAAAGCAGATTTTTCATCGAATTCTATCTTCTTGTATTGAAAGTTTGGTTTGAAAAAGTTTATAAAGATAGAAATTGTGAAAATCTAGCTATAAACCTGAATTTATCTGTGATTGTAATAATTGATTCTCAGTTATGATGAATGTTTTTGGAGGTATTTAGATTTATTGCATATTAAGATAGTAGTTAAGTGTAAAGGAATTTGCTTAACATGGTTGTCATCATTTTCATGATCATTTTCATTAGTATCATCTTAATCATCACCATTGCCACATCTTCATCATCATCATCATCATCATCGTCATCATCATCAGCTTTGTCATCACCATCATCATCATTGCTATCGTCATCACCACCATCATCATTGCTATCATCATCACCATCATCATCATTACTATCACTGATTTTCATTGTGATTTAAGTTCATGCTCCTTGTTAAAGCAAAACTTAATAGAATGGAAGCAAGGGTACTAATATGCCTTGATAATTGACTGTTTGTTCATGAATGATGAGATGATATCAATGCTAAATATGTTACATTCTCTTTCCATAATTACATTCCAAACTAGAATGGACACCTTTGTATGGACGAGTATTTATTTGTTATATTATCTGCCTTTTACCAAATTTTCTAATTGTCCGTCCATCTTCTGTCATATAATATTGATAGTATTCACTATTCACTCAGTATAAGAAATGAATTGGTATTGAGAAGATTACTTGATGAATTTGTTATTAACATGTTCTCTATTTATTTATATCTTGATATGTTGAATGCACTGGATTATATAAGATGTAGAGTGTTCCAATTGTCTAAATTTCAATTTACCAGAATTCGTAAATGCATATAAAATGTATAATGAATGATTGATGTACTCTTGGTTTATTTCTGATTGATATGATAGATTTCATTATGTAAAGTACAACATGATTTGAATTCTATGTATATTTGATTACAAAGTTGGTCAAACTCATTTTTCTTTGATATAGGTACATAAAATGAAGACATTTTAATATGTTTTAAAATGGTATGAAATGGTTTGAATCGAGGGCAGTGATGATTTTTTTTAGTGTGTATGTCAGGAAATTTGTGTCAAAAGGTATATTTGAATTGCCTCATGCAGAAGAAATGGGCATAGGTTTTAAAAGAAAATACTCTATCCTTTTAACAAGCACCTTGGGAATGCTTAAAAGTTTCATATGTAAGTGACCAAAATTTAGCTGCCAAATTTTTTTAATGTATTTAGTAACGTGTAGACTATAAGGAGTACCAAATTTTGAGCTGCACTTAATAGAAAAGACTGAAATAAAAGTAAATTGCTCATATGTATTGTTCATGTGGCAGCCCTTTTCCATATTACAAGCCTCTGCCTTCTTGGAGCAATAATCTATTTTTTTATATTATTAGGTGCTACAGACTTACTTCCCTGGGTCATTCATAATATGCATGCAAAGGAAATACAATCAAGCTTGCCCCATAGACCCATTCACTAATGTTTTCAATTTATGCAACTATTCTGTTTACCTGTTTAATGCATAATGGCATCTGAATAGATGGAGCATTCTTTAATTGTTGCTGTGTCACAAAAGCCTCTGACAAGCTTCTTAGTTTTCAAGAGGAATTTTGTTCAGATTTATGCATAAAATTGGTGAACAAGTCTATTAGGCCAAGAGGTATTACCCTCCCCCCTTTTTTTAAATAAATTTTGTGAAATCAGTGATTTGGAAAATGTTTCAAAACATAAATCAAGTACATTTAAGCTAATAGAATTAATACTAGTAGCACCTTAAAATGCATGATGTGTAATTTTAAGTGAAAAGCTGTTTTGTATTGTGCCTTAATTTTTTATGGATTATAAACCTTGATTAGTGTTGGTAATGAAATGAGAAATGCAAGAATTTTCCAAGGTGCTTTTTTTTCTTCAATGATTTTATAACATTCCAACGACTTATCAATATTCCATTACACATACCACCTTCCAGAAAATCAGTATTTCATCACCAACACCGACATCATTTTATTAATACTAAGAATATGAAGCTCATGTATAACATGGTAGAGTGGAATATATACACATGTATGGGATTAAAAGGGGAAAAAAAATGTTCTTTGATTTGTGTTGTTTATGTTCTCTTTGGTTTTGTTCCACGTACATTCTCTAACCTAGAATTACATGTATATTCTCATTCCTTCAAATATCTTTCTTCACATTTCGTTTCATTCAGTTACATAATATTAATGTATTTATACATTTATATACTCTTTTTGTTGCTTTTGTAATTAAGAAGCCTTATTGTACAAAGGAAGATGAATTTACATATTTATGATTCTTAATGGAAGTGATGGACCAAGAATTAATTTGTTAAATAAGAATTTTTCTTTTAGATAGAAAGTGTATATATGTGTCTTTGCCAATCTATATCTGTAAATACTTGTATTATTTAAATGCATTGTAAACTATGTTCTAGAATAGATACGTTCATGGACAGTGTTCTTGTACAATTAAATTGCAATGAATGAGACTGAAATCAACATCAGTTATGTGTCAAATTGTATTTATTTTCTCTTAAATAGATATTTCAACATATAGATATAAAACAATATTCAAGAGCCCCGTTTCATAAAACTTGCTAACAATAACAAAGTTAGAATAACTGTTATGAGCTACTGAATTCCTTGCATCTGATTGGCTGCAAGCAAATTTGTCATGGAAATGTTATTGATAACAAGTTTAATTAAATGGGGCCCAGTATTTATTAAGAGAAACTTGAGTTCTGGGCTGAGGTGTAAGATACAGTAGCATTCTCAGTCTTTTTGACATCACTTTGGAAGAATATCTCTGTAGAAATGTCCCTTGAAAAGGATTTTTCTTCAAATGCCCTCATACAATACATATGGCAAGAAGCAGCTCGAGTGACTGGTCCCCGAATATTTGTGTATAGTCCCGTATACCCATTTCTGTGTGTAATGCCATGTGCTTTCCAACAAGACTGAGTTGATTTTTTATCATGATTTGAAAAAACAACAACTCATTTTTATTTACTTCCTAATCAACTTTTCCCAATTGTTTTGAAACAGTTTCACATTATAATCGCATGACCAGAACTCAAATTCATATTTAACCCATTCGTGACAGGAATTATTTAAAGCCTATTTTGATCAGCTTTTATTCTTCAAATTGGCAACACCAACATTTTTATTTTATTGCTATATTTTTCTTATAAAACGTCATGCATCTGAAATGAATATAAATTGACAGAAATTATGATGAGAAGTCAAAAAAATGCCAATTTGCAGGGGAAAACAGTGATTTTAAACTTTCTATCACATTGCCAATGTAAGGATTTTAATGCTTATTTTTCCTTTAAAAAATTTTCAGCATCAAACAACGAATATTGACGCAACCAAAATGGGCACAGTTTGTGTAGAATTTTTTGCTCTTTCTGCTCATGTATTTGGTATGATTTTTAGGGCTTTGTATCAAAAGATATTAGGCCAAACCACAAAATGTGGACCTCTGTCATGAATGGGTTAAACTGGAATGCAGAAAGGTAGAGTAAACTATACATATCAAAATACCCAAAGAAGTTAAGCAACAGAACATTTAACATGTCATGGATACACGAAATAAGCCAACAAAAAAAAAAAAAAAACATATAAAAGGGATAACTAGGAAGAGAACTGTCCTCACATTACTATACACATGACTTGATAAACTACATGTAGCTGGCATTTAGTTGTCAGACTTAGAGTGAATTAATGATGGAAAGCACACATGGAGATATCAACATCAGATTATCAAGAGTCAGAAAATATAAATTTTTATTCAAATTCCTATTAGAATTCTGGGCATTAAGGCACACTTCATGATGGTACATGTATAAGAATGGAATGAGAGATCATTTAGGAACAGTGCATTGGCTTTGCATCAGTTAAAGGCATTGGCTAACTTTGTGAGTAGCTGATTTAAAAAATTCTCAAACTAAGATAAAACATGTGTATGAGTACTTGTATTTGTACTCAAAAACCCTGAAACCAACCATAATTTGGAATGAAAAAGTGTAAGTTAGATGCAAACGGCGATTTTATTATCCTTTGTCTCATGAGACAATCACTAAGAGGACCACTTTGCTTGAATTTGAAAATGCCGTTATGTGCCTCCCGCCGCGTGATTCGCCAATACACACAGTACGGTAAGGTGAGTCATATGTGCATGTGCACTCCTTATGTCTATTCGGTGCAACCGACCCTCGTATAATTTTCAAACATTGGTTTACATTTTTGATATTTAAAAATACTTCCTGTGGATATTATACTTTGAAACTTTCAGACTGGTATTTTTACACTATAACCCTTATGTTTATCCCATTTTCAAGTAACAAAACAAGATTTTTTAAAATCATAACAATGTTAACCAATGTCTTTAAACGAATAGAAGAACTATGTGCTACTTCTTAGTACTATATAAGCTTCCATATGCAAAGTTAATTGTTCAGGTCCAAACGATATGTTTTACCTCCAGATTCCATGGTTTCTAATGATATTAAACTTGTAGTTAATTCAAGATAAAGCTATTTAATTATGCTTTCTTTAGAGCAATCATAATACATATTATGAAAAACAATTTTCATCATGCTGAATTTATGACTCATCTACGTTTTGCGCCATTTTGTCACATTTTCCTACAAGGTATACAGGAGTCCTGCAGAGTCACATGACGAGGTCATAAGGATGTGAGGAACTTTGACAGAGGTGATTCATTGTTGCTTTGCTGCTCTAGTTTGGCTGATTTCAGCATTGTCTGAAGCTGTCTGTATTTGTCTTTCTTGGCGCTTCTACTGGATCTACCTGATGGACTGGGTTTGACATCACCACTACTTGATAAAAAAATAATGAAGATAAAAAATGAAAAAGAAATGAATGAATGAATGAAAGTAAGAAAGAAGTACCAGGTATCCAAATGAATCTTCCATTTGCTCTTTTTTTCTCTTCATGTTCACTAAGCTCTTCAGTTGAATGAGATATCACATTCCTTCATCACTTGAAAATAATGAAAGGTATTACAAATTATTACACACTTGATGAAAATGCCACATATTAAAAGTGGTATATAACAGCCAAAGAATGAAAAAAAAAAATAGTAATCTGTACTTTTGAATGAAACACTTTTTCCCACATTCAAAGATAAACAACTTCTACATAAGTAACTCACCCATAAACTGGCTTCCTTGGAGTTGATGCTAGAGAAGTATTGCTTGAGGAAGAATGTCTTTTCTGCTTTTTGGATGGTGGACTAGTGATGAAGAGAGTGAGAGAAAGAGAGAGAAAAGTCACTACCACTTTCCAATAGTTCTGTTTTATTTCTACACAATCATACACAATAATCATGTTAACTTTGCTAGACATTCATAGCTAAAATGTTTGGAAAGGATGCTACAAGGAATATCAAAGTCATTTTCCTTTCATGATTACTGTCATCATTATAATCATTGTCATGAGACATAATTGTATTCCACATTATTTACAATGAGTGTGCCTTCGTCATACTTAGAAAAGGCATAAAATACCTGGCAAATACACTAACCTTAAGAAATTCCCTGAACTTGATGATTTTGCCAATTTGGAGAATGGATCATTGGATGCTGACTTTCTTTTCCGTTTCCTGGATGTTGACCTACCACTAGAAATAAACAAAACATTCCCTTATTTTCATGCATTTTTTTTTGGAATAGTACTCCGGTTTGCAACGGCTGTATTTTCATTTAATTACATGTCTAATGTTGAAGTATCTTCTTTACGATGTATACCCAAATGCAATGTGTCCGGACAGGTTGAGAATCCAAATAGTCAATTTAAAACGGCTATTTAAAGAACTTTACAAGCAATATTTTTTTTAATTTTCTGACACTTGTGTTAGACAATATTATAGAGAACAAATATTGATAATGATGAGTGCTATTCAATGAACAGTTTTTGTTGAATCCAAAGACAAAAGAGAAGGCTTCATTTTTTTTTTGGTCAAGTGTCCGAACACACAACCCTTATCCTACATTTTGTGTTACACTGTTGCTTATTCAAAAATGGATTTGTTTCCCAACTTACAATTTACATATACAAATTTATTCATGTTGAAAAGACAAACAAACAAACACCTACAAATCTTGGAGAAATCCTCTAAGAAGAAAAGTACTATTACAGTCCACAGTCTGCCAGGAGGGATTACTCGAAGTTTTGACAATTTACACATTATCCTCTGCAGATTAAAATAAAAGCTACATAATAAGCAAATTTTTTGTAAACTCTTGAACAATGTAACCAATAATATGTCTTTCACTTTACGCCTTTAGAATTTTCATCTATTGTAATTTTGGAAAAGTGTATATACGCACATACAAAATAAAGTGTAGTAAAAAGCTGGAAAATCTAGAGCTATACTGTTTTCATTATCATCACTAACATCATGTAGAAATCGTAAACTCACTTTTGAAATGGTGCACTTGGTGAAGCATAGCTCTCAGAATCTTGTGGCCTGTCAGATCTTTTGGCACATGGAATTCTATTGGTTTTCTTGCAAAAGCTGCAGCAAATAACCTGATTATGGAAATGAAATAGAGTTAAGGAAAAATATGAAAGAGACATAAAATTTGTTTAAATCTATGATAAAGGAAAAATCAATAAGTAATTAATCAAAGCTAATCCATACATTTGAAATATTTATGAACTAAGAGAATGGTTGGAGTGGTAATTTTATGTTTCAAACCATGAAAATATATTGTAAAATAAAATTATGCAATGTCCTTGACAAAGAAAACATAAAGCTCAGCTTTTTAAAATACTGCTTGTAAATGAGTACATTTTCTTACGAGAACATTTTTGCTGTTTATCCATCTCTTGACTTTTTTCCTCTGAGCAGAAGTGAGTGCGCCCTCCCTTGGATTTTCAAGTCTTCTCTTTAGACGCTCAATCTCTCTTGTTATTCGAGGTCTTGGACTAAGCTTGACTCTACACAGGCCTGGTTGCAAGGGACTGTGACAGTGTGTGCAGTGTTGAGGTGCAGCTTTACAGAAAAAAAAAAGAAAAAATAAGACACAATATTCAGACCTTTGTGGGTTAATCTATACAAAAAATCTTAATAAGGATTGGAATGTAAAACATCTGGTGTATGTTTTTGATGTACACAAAACAATCTGAGACCAAAAATCTGAGACCAAAAATCTTAATACCTTTCCTTTGCACTACTGGAACTTATTGTATCAAAACAATATTGCCACAATCCACAGTCACATAACAGATCTCAATATTTATACTTCTCAGTGTAAAATGCTATACTGGAGATATTCCAAGCAGATCATAAAAAGAATAATGTAGTGCAAAAATAGGCAGGGATGATGGTTGATGAAAAAACAGAAAAAGTGAAACAGAGAGAGAGGGAGAGAGAGAGAGAGAGAGACAGACAGACAGAGAGAGACAGAGGGACAGAGACAGGGAAAGAGAAAAGGAGAAAGGAAGAGTGAAAGACAGACAGATAGAGGAAGGGAGAGAGAGAAGGCCTGAGAAAGCATCAGATAGTATAATGCTGTCTTTACAGCCTACTTACCATTCTGTTTGGTTGTTGTTGAGTTGTGTAGCTTGGATCTGAAATCAATATTTAAACAAACAAAGAAAAGCTGTGTGTGTATATGTATCTCTCATTATGATATTGATAATACTATGTACCAATTTACAATATGATTAATTCATTTAGTTTCAAAATAAGGCTATCTGCTTCTGCAGATTGAAAATATCAAGCCTATTAGTTGTGAATGCATGTACTCATTTGTTTGTTATTACCATCATATGTTTCCAATCAACAAGAAGATATTGCTGATAAACTATAGAGGTTCAAGCCCGATATGGGAGACCCTTTCCCACTTGGGAGACTGTCTCTGGTGTCAGAGAATTTTTTTTCAAGATTTTTAAAAAGCTATTTGGGATACATGCTCCCCTTAAGAATACCAATATTCTTTATTTAAATTTGCTGCAAAGGAGTTAACTTGGCTCAAATTAAAATGTGATAAAACAGATTCTTCATGAAAAATTACTCCTTTTTACTGTCTACTTGAAGAATTCACCATTTGCTTTTGTTTTCAACAAATATTTGTTATGATTCACATTTTGTTACGATTTAATGCACATGATAACCACACCAGACATTTATACATCAACTACATCAAAATCAGGATAAGATCACACACAGAACAATTGGGCTTCTGACCTCAGTCAGGCCAAAATTTGGCTGGGAGAAACTGGCTTGTTGTTGTTGGCATTTCTTTTACCCTTTTGTGATCTAAGTCTCCAGTACATACTACAGGAGACTGTCTCTCACCTACCTCTTCTTCTTCTTGAGTTGGTTTTAATTGGCAATTAGTCACAGCTTACTATTTTTGCAATACACTTATCGATTTTTATATGACATATTTACAATTACATGTTATAATCAAATGATTATTGTTAGGTTTTTTTCTCCCTTTTTTATACTTTTTCATTTTTCTTTAAAGTTGGCTGGACTTGTATAGATGGCGCTTCAACCAGCCTAGTTGCGAATAGACCAACATCATACTGACAACTACGAAAAACTACTGCATGCACTGACCAAACCTATGGACCAAACACTGACCCAGCCTCACTATTATATACACCGACCCTATATAGCCCTGCACGAGCACTGCAACTGCGACACTGCTTTGTGTGTGGCTTCTTCATCCCTATGGTGTGTGTGTTATGCATCACCATCGCATCACATCATACACAAGAGTGAGTGAGAGCGAACCTAAAACCTTTCGCCGAAGCTGGGAAATGGTCATGGCACTGCACAGTGGGAAGCAATATCTATACACCACGTCCGGCCAACTTTAAGAAAAATCATGAAAGAAATAAATTTGGGGTGAAACGGCGCTTAGTTCAATGATTCAACAGACTACCCTATGCAGCTATCAACACACCTTCCCTCACTACTTTCCAGGCGGCTGCCTTCCCAGCTATCAGAAGTTTGCAGCCACCTGCTGGACTTCGGTTACTGTAAACCAAATGGCCATGTTTTTACTTACACCCTCCACTTTTTATTGTAAATACCCTCCAACGTCACTGTCGGCCATTGACTTTACATGCACCCCATCCCAGTTTAGCTTCCAGAATGAGCTGCAAAAGGGATTAACTCTTCAAGGTTCAAGGTTGTAACTGCGCTTACGCTGTAACGCGAGTCATCTCAAATTTGGCCATGCGCCTGCAACTGCATACAGCATGCAGCATTAACTTAGGCTTCACAAGCTCAAAGCAAAAGCAACCAAGATAAAAGTAAAAGCACAAGAAAATTAGTGTATGGCATAATCATGATCCAAGTCCCCCCTCATTCACTCTGCACAGTAGCGGTTTATTGCATCAGTGTATATGGCCTAGAGTATGGCTATCTATGCCTGGCCTTCTTTCCACCTCACGCGCACCCGAGTGTGTGCATACACACTGAATGAGAAGGGACTTAGATGTAACGTTATATCATGATTAGGCCAAAATCATTATCAGTAAGCAAATGACGCTAGTTCCTATAGATGGTAATTATTCAATTTTTTGTATAGATCTACTTAGTTTACGCCAACAATGAACTACACAAATTTTGAATATAACAGTTACAACATAAAAGGCAACGTGTGGGACAGGACAGAAAAAAAAATCTTTTTTTTTCCCGACAAGTCATTACTACTTACATTAAACTTCTAGCCAAGTTTGGACTTGCTAATTCATACAGCCGGGATGAAGCTTGTAAAAATGATGTCTGAAACTGTCTTTGGGCAATGATATTACGAAAAGACATTTTTTAGAATAAAACTCCGGGGGCCTGCTTTCTGGAAATCAACGCCAAGTTAGTCATATCTTTGTCCGCCAACTACGGAGATGACTCTGATCTTGCTAAACCGTTTCACGAAGAGCATGCTAGCTAAATATCTCGTGAATCGATGTTGAAATGTGACAACACATAGCCTTGATCACAATAACACGTATATTTTGTAAAAGAATTTTATCAAAACTGCAATTATTTGAGTGAACTGGTGAGTGCAAAGATTAGAAATAGTAGCAAGGGGTTATAGATACAAGATATTTTCAAAGAAGGCTGATTACACCAAAGAAAAACTTATAAAATTCTGTTTTTAGTAATTAAGTTAATTATCATTTTGATCGTAAGATGGGTACCCCCGGGACACTAGATTTGCAAAATAAACCCTTACGTTCATGATCGGAAAAAAGGAGGCAAATTAAATATTTATCCAGCGTCATGTCTTGACCAAAACGTTGATATGCATAATTTTGGTTAATTACAAGCTGAAATATGTCTCATAAAAGTATTTTGTTTCAAAATCTACGATATAAAAATTATCTTTGAATAAATATGGGTCTGAAATTTACAGACTATCCCTTTGACTATGCCTTGCCTGACGTGGCAGAATTGCGTTCTTTTGTGAGATGTTACAATCACGGGAGAAACCCACTAGAAACCTTTTTTGCAGATCGTTTCATATGAAACATGAAATATAATATTTATACATGAGCAAGGATGAATTACTGATTGCAGGAACCCTTAGAAAAGATAGATTTGAATAATTTTTTAAAATCTATGTAGCTTCCATTTTGGCCAGCCATAATCTAGCAAATTAGTGGCAAGTGATGGCGCTGCATATCAACGAAAAAAGATATGACAGGGTCAGAGGCGTCATAAGTTCTTAGTCGGGATGTTGGCGCTGATCTTGGCAAGCACGGCTTCGTGAAACACGTAGCAGACAACTAGCCAACTAGCGGCGATCTTAGCTGACAAGTTGACTTATGACGGTTTCGTGAAACAGGCCCCGGTAAGTCCACTTCTTTCAATCACTTTTCCTAACTACTTCCTATGAGGCGTTCCATACTACTTGCAGACCATGGGATCGGAGACCATGTGAAGTAGTATGAAATGCTAGCCGCGGAAGAACGCGGTTGAAAGCATATCTATAGAGTCGAATCCTTTCGGGTGGGATCCGTGATCCGATCATGAGTGTGTGTATATAGGAGAAAACATGCAAAACAGAAGCACCACCATCATCACCACCCCCACTAACAATAACAGCAGCAATTATCACCACCACCACAAAAACAACAACTACCACAATAAAAACAAAGGTTTTTAGTACAAAGAATACAACACCCGGGAGGGGAAGGGTCTATTTCTTGAAACCGTCGTGGATATTCCACTGAAATGCGTGTTGATAGCAGTCAATGATGTGACAATTTTCCATTCTTCATTGTTTACAAATTAAAAATGTAAACAATGTGACATAGTTTGAAGAGTAACTCTTCAGTGTTTTGTTAATACACGATTGCATCAATGACTAACCACTGGACAAATAGATAGAAAACGAGCATTATTCCTTCTATGATATTCTTTCCCCGTGTGAACTGGCCAAATATTTCCACCTTTAAAAAAAATCAGTCATGTCCATGGGGGACATTTCATCCAGGTCATTGACCAAAGAAAGAAAGAAAGAACCACTCCTCAAAATGGGCAGAACTCTAAGGCTCGATTTGTTTCTTTTTATGATCATCCTAGGGGAGGAGGACTGGCCCCATCCACTGAACTAGGCTAGCGGTATGGGGGAGCTGTCCATTGTCAAATACTTACGGGGGGGGGGGGGGCTCGGGGCTGGAGGCTTCATTTCAATTCAATATATTTATTTCATAAAAATCACAGTAGTGAGTTAATATACTGAAAAGAGTGAGGATCTATAACACCCTGAAAAAGCCAGTGGCTTGACATTAAGGGGGATCCATAACATAATAGAAAGGCATAAAACAACAAAAGTTATAATACAAAGTACAAACATAAAACAAATTCACAATACAAAAAACAAAAATATTACAGAAGAACAAGTTATATCACAATTTCTTTGTCGAAAGGATGTCATTGATAGGTGGCTAGAAGGTGCAGCTTGATTTTGGCTTTAAAAGAATTTACGGTGGTCCAATTTTTAAACAAGCTAGGGTCAAGATTGAAGGAGAATTGACCTAATATATTATAACCTTTTGGCTATTTTTTTTTTTCATTCGGGGGAGTGGATGTAGGCCCTAAAAATGAGCAGGCCACTAGGGTAAAGGCGAACTGCTAAATATATATTTCCGGGGAGGCTCGCGCGCCTAAAATTTTGAAATTGAAGAGTTGATAAGGCGTCAGCCCCCCCCCCCCCCCCCTCACGAAAATGTATCCTGGAGGTGTGCCTTTGAATACCCCCACTCATGACCCTCCCGTGGAGTGTGGCAGATTAATGTCTTACCAAAAGAAGTTAGTGTCGAGCTGGGATTCGTACTCTCAACCCTCCGATTGAGAGTCAAGTGAATGAACCACTATACCACGGCCCGATCAAAGTCGGCGAAGACAGAGCTGACCGCGGACGTTACCGTGAGACCAACTTCTCCTGTAAAAATATTTTGTTCAACCCTTAAACAGGGAATGAGGAATTTTAACACACAAAACCGAGAAAAGATATATTGTTTGTGGCACCACAACGGATTTTATTACACAACACACTGAAAGAAATTTAACCAATAAACTTTTAAATTGAGATTTTTTTATGAGATGCCATGATTATATGGCAGTAGAAGGCTTCTCGGTACACCATGTATTCTTTCTTGGGAATGAGTGTGGTCCTGAAAAAGGCCTTACTCATTCTCGACGTTTCGGTAAGCATTTTCTTCTCCTGAGGATGGTAAGAACATGCTTATCGAAACGTTGAGAATGAGTAGGTCCTTTTTCAGGACCACAATTTTCTAAGGAACAATACATGGTGTAACGTGAAGCATGCGGCCATACCTTCTACCACCATGGAAACCTTGAAAGGATATGCCGTGATTGCTATTATAATAATGATTATTATAAGGACATTCTTGACGCCTCTTTTCAGACGCAGCCCAATGGCTTCTGTTTTACTAATATCAATTTTACACCCGACTTGTACAGAGTCACAAGGAGCTGATTAATGAACTATCTGACCCATATTAAAGAACTTACCGAATAATCGGCAAATAGCAAAATCTTTGCCTCTTGAGCGAATACCCAAAATTTAATCATTTTGTCCTATACATAGGGGCATCATTTCAATAAAAACAAAAACAAAATGATAAAGGGAGATTGGGCACCCTTGAAATATACCTCCGTGCATAGAAGTACGCTCTATTAAAAATGCTTTATTTCACAAGTTTGACTGTTGACAGTATATAAAGTTTAAATTGAACAAATTTTGGCCAAAATTAAACTGCTTCAAAGTTTGAGAAATAAAAACTGTGATAGAGACACCACTGAAAGATTTCTCAATATCAAGGATAATTGTGAAACCTGGGGAAAAAGGAAAAGAGGAAAAAAAGGAGAAAATGGATAAGAAAAACGATGATGACAAGGTAAAGAGAAGAAAAGTCTCGGAGAGAGAAAGAGAGGTTCCGAGGTTGTGCTTGCGCGGGTACGGTGCAGACGTTGAGTCGGGGGAATGATCATGTCGGGTCAGGAAGGACTGTCCCGGCTGTACTTTGTCGGGTATTCTTGCTTGATCCTTCATCATCCTTGGCAAGTTTTGATATTACGCAATTGGCGCGCTCTCTGTATACCGACGAAAGTGTACCGTGATGATGGGGTCGTCCAGTAATCGGGTTACCCAGCCCCCCATCGAGTCCGGACTGGAATTTACAGTGTTTATAGAAAATATAGCATTATTTTGTCGGTCACTCGCTTCGCCCTGGTAGAAACAGCGAGTGAGGTGCCCAAAATATTTGGCAAATAGGTGATCGAATATTACTTAGATATCTTATAGGAGTGTATTTTGATGACGAAATAAGAATTCTACCATTAAGAAGAATGTATAATTTGCCTCGCTCGCTGCACTCGCTCGTATAGATGGTGGATGTTTTCGCTTTTTTGGCAAATAGACAATCGAATACATAATTTGGATATCTTATATGTTTTTTTTAATGACAAAATAACACTCATTCTATGGAAAAGGGTGTATAGATTTTCTCGCTCGCTGCGATCGCTCGTATATTGTTTACATACGGGATCGTTTAGGAAAAGCAAATGAATTCGGAAAGCGAGGTTACCGAATATATGATTTAAATATCTTACTGGCCTAAGTGTATTTTGACGAAATAGCATGTATATTTTTCCTCGCTCACTGCGCTCGCTCGTATAATATTCAAATACGAGATCGGGCAAGCGAGGTGACCAGATATATAATTTAGGTACCTTTCGGCCCATCGTGTATTTTGATGAAGAATGAATATTCACCTCAACCATGAAAAAGGAGTATATATTTTGTCCTCGTTCGCTTCGCTCGCTCGTATAATATTTCAGTACAGGATAGTTTTTGCAAGCAAATGAATTCGGCAAGCAAGGTGACCGAATATGTGATTTAGATATCTAATACTGGCCAAAGTGTATTTCGACGAAATAACATGAAAACAGGTGCATATTTTTCCTCGCTCGCTGCGCTTGCTCGTATAATATTCCAAAACGAGATCGTGCAAGCGAGGTGACCAGATATATAATTTGGATACCTTTCGGCCCATCATGTAATTTGATGAAGAATAATCACCTCAACCATGAAAAGGAGTATATATATTTTTCCTCCATCGCTCGTATCATATTTAGATACAGGATGGTTTTGAAAGCGAATGAATTCGGCAAGCGAGGGGACAAAAATGATCTAGATACCTTTCGGCCTATCTTGTGCTTTGATGAAGAATAATCACCTCAACCATGAAAAGGAGTATATATTTTGTCCTCGTTCGCTTCGCTCGCTCGTATAATATTCAAATACAAGATTGGGCAAGCGAGGTGATCAGATATATAATTTAGATACCTTTCGGCCCATCACGTATTTGGATGAAGAATAATCACCTCAACCATGAAAAGGAGTATATATATTTTTCCTAGCTCGCTTCGCTCGCTCGTATCATATTTAGACACAGGATGGTTTTGAAAGCGAATGAATTCGGCAAACGAGGGGACAAAAATAATCTAGATACCTAATAGGCCCATCGCATATTGGGATGAAAAATTATCACTTTCACCATGATAAAGGGTATATATATTTTTCCTCGCTTGCAAGCGAGGTGACCGAATAGGCTATGATTTAGATATCTTATTGTTCAAAATGTATTTTGATGACAAAATACAGTCAGTCCGCAAGTCCGTATGCTAATGAGCAAATACGTCAGACTTATCCAAGTCGTCTCTCGTGAACAGTGGCGTAATGAGCCAAAATATAGTACAGTACAATTCACACATACCCTACCCGTATTTCTGGAAATTTTCACCTAACAAACCCAAAGTTATTAATTACTCATAAATCAATTAGACACCATGGCCCTGACTTATGGAACAATTTACCCGCAACTACAAAAATGTGTTCCTCACTTTATTCCTTTAAAGCCACTATGAAGCGCAACCTAATATCATTGTATTCAAATCCGCCACATTGACTATACTTGTACTTATTTTTATGATGAATTTTGACCCCTCCTCCTCTAATGCACTTGCACTACACTTGCACTTGCACTACACTTGCACTTGCACTGCACCCTCATGACCTCTTGTTAAAAAATGTGTAAGTTTTACATGTCGCTTTTTTTACCTTGAGGCCGTCGTCAACATCAAGCAGATCGCTCATGACGACGGTCTCCTGCGTTCTGAAATTCAGTTAAATAATATATTTCATATACTTTTTTATAGTCAGAAAGAGATTGTAAATGATACGTGTATCTAAAATGTATATATATGAAAATCTATGTAATAATTGATTATGTTGTACTGTGTTGAACATGTGGAACGCAGAAATAAATTTCAAGCAAGCAAACAAATATTTTTTTGGGGGGGGGGGGGGGGGCTCAGTCTTTACGAGGAGCGAAGCGACCAGTCCGGAGGGAGTGTAGCGACCTCATTTCCAACAAAAGAAGTAAATATCATGAAAAATAAACATTAGAAGTAGAATACATGCAATATGAAACATCAATAAGCGTGTCATGATCCTACCGACCGGAAAAAGGAATTTTTTCATGAACTTGGAAACATTATTATGAAAACATGCAGCCCAAATAATCTTCGCAAGTTTCAAACAAATGCCAGCGTTACACAAAATACTCTATAACTTATGATATTAATACAGACAAAGACACTATGAAATAAAAGGGACGAGCATGGAGAGGGTGTGATGCGGTGGGGTACCAGGGTTTCATCCCACAGTGGCGTAGCTTGGATTTCATTTTAGGGGGGAGCGGTAGTGAGCACGCGAAGCGTGTGAATCACTTATCCCTAGGGGGGAGGGCGCAGGGAGGGGGGAGTTTTCCCCCTCCCGCGCGAAGCGCGGAAGCTCCGACGTTTCTTTGAATTGTTCCTTGTCTGCTCCCGCTCTTCTTACGTTCTCTTACCTTTTTCTTTTCTCGCTCCTGCTTTTTTTCCTTCTATTTTTTTTTCTTTTTTCTTTCTTTTTTGTTGGCGTTTTGGAGGGGGAGACCGCCCCCATCGCCCCCCTCCCCCTTGGCTACGCGGGTGCACTCCCATGGTAAAGGAGCATTTTGCAATATTGATGGTTTGCAACTCTGTAAAAGAACACTATTTGGGACTACAAACTTAAAGTCCGTGTCTAGTTTTGGTAAATCTAAGAATATTCATCATCAAAGTTTGAATCCATTGTCAGACAAACAGATAAAATCAAGTGTTATATCATAAAACACGCGAGTATTGATATTATGCGTGTTTTCTGCCTTGCTATTCATGCTATTTGGGAAATTGTGAATGCATTACTTAATTTCAGTAGAAAGGGAGTCTAGGGAGAAATAATGAAATTCACGTGGTATCACTAATATAAAATTGAAAATAAACCATGGTTGAAATTTATTGGTACGCCAGTACGCCAGTGCTCGTGAATAGCATTACAAAGAGTGTTTTTTTTTTCTCGCTCGCTCGTATTTAGACACAGAATGTTTGGGGAAAGCGAATGAATTCTGCAGGCGAAGTGACCAAATTAATGATTTAAATATCGTACAGGCCCATCTCGTATTTTGATGAAGAATCATCACTTCTAAAATGAAAAGGAGCATCATTTCCTTGCTCGCCTCGCTCGCTCATATAAAAATCACCAAATCTGGTTGAAATTGAATGAAAACGTGTAGGAAAAAAGGAAGGAAAATGTGATAGAGGCACACAATTGAAAGTGCCCCACTGAAAAAGGTCTAGTTACGCCCCTGGGGGGGGGGGGGGGGGGAGAGGATGGGGGTATATATACCCCCAATTTTCGAGAGATGGGACGGTGTGTACAAATTCCCCCACTTTTAAAATAGAAGAAATAATATTGATAAGAAAAAGAAGAATGAAAATGAAGGAAAAACCTGGTAGCGTTCACTAGCTCGGTATCTTAACCAATGACGGAATAGGTTTGCATCTTGTCTCTCTATCCCATGTTTATGCTTTTTTAAAAATCCTTTTATTTCAATAGTTTTATAATAAAAGGGGTAACACACAATCCCAGGATACATGTTTTTCAACATAGTACATGGCATACAATCACATGAAAAAAAACCCAATATTTAAATAATTATACTCATAAAAAGTTCGTTATGTAACTGCAATACTGCACCTGTGACCATTAGCCTATTCCTGTACTCTCTGTGAAAACGGATCAGATGCCGATAAATAAATCACGAGAAGGGAGTAGGCCCACCAATACAGAGGCGACGTCAGGTATTTTGACGGGGGGCAAGATTACCCAGGTATTTTAGTCTATTTACGTTTTAAATGAAAAACTAGGGGTTTTATATAGCTGCATGACCCGGCCCTCTCTTTTCCGATACTCTTTTTTCTTCCTCCTCCTCCTCCTCGTTTTCTTCTTTTTCTCCTTTTTTTATGACTTGAAAAATCATTGCCCCCTGTAGCGCCGCCCCTTTACCAATACACTTACGATACCAAGTAAAAAGGAGCTCTGAACAGGCGCAGCTGAATATATTTTGCATAGTAAATGCGCTATACCAAATGTATGCTTATTATTATTACACCTGAACCTGTTCTCAGTATTTTAAAAAAAAAAATCAATTTTTGCTCGCTCTTAAAATCTAATTTAGAAACAAGATCTTATTCCAGCAGCAGATGCCCGAATATCATAATATTTTTGCAGCGAGTTGTCCGACTATCCTCGAATTCAGCAGGGAGGTGTCATCTACGGTAGTATGATTATTTTGTGTAAGTTTTTGATGACAAAATAAAACTTCTTTTATAGCAAAAAGTGGTTATTTGGGGGGAGGGGCTCGAAACACAAATAGAGTGTGTGTGGGGGGATGTGGGGCGGGTGAGGGGGTGCTACTCGACTGTGAGCAAGAAATTTCTGCAAAATATTTCGATCATCCCCCTCCTCGTACAGTGGTGGCGAGGGTATTTCGCCTTCGGTGTTTCCACCCCCGCCCCCCCCCCCCCCCCCCCCCCCGCACACACACACACACACTCTCTCTCGTTACATGAAATCTCCGCCACTGCTTTACTGCTTTCAAAAGAAACAACCAAACAAAACAAATTAAAGTGCAACTTTTTTTGCAGTTGAGAACGAAATCTTGAAGGACGAGGGAGGACGAGTTAATGCGGGACGAGATTTTGTATGGTCTCGATTTCCCAACCGCCGTACGCGCGTACGTCGTATAGTCACTGATCTCCACTAGTGGAGAGATCAGTGCGTATAGTCGAGTCATCAGCGAGCTGATTGGCGAGTATCGTACCGTTCGCGTTACGCGTTGTACGCCGTTCAATTCGCCGTGTATACGATAATCACCAATGCATATTGCATTGCATTGCCAGCAATAAATTTTGACTCTGGAATCTGATCTGACCAACCAACGTTAATAGATGACATTGGATTCTTAAAGTAAGCCCTCTTTTTGATTGACGAAAGAAGGAGAAACACAGTCAGAAGGTCAGCAGAAGTCTCCTCCATGCATTTGCAAGCAGGATTTCCCTTGTGAGTTTTGAATTTGATTCATCTTGATCTTGTTAAAAAGAAAGAATGAAAATAATCATAGTGATCATGATGATTAACGTTAATGATGCTGACTCCTTAAGGCTTAAGTAGACCTACTTAATGTTCAGTTATTAGCCTAGATCTGAATTGTTGAAAATTATGACAGCTGGGGGTGTAACATAAAAAATACCTTCAATCTTACAATTGATCATGTTGATTATCAGTCGTAAGTCTGTGGCAAACCTAGACCGAAGTGTTCTGTCTCTAACAGTCGTCGTTAGCCTCATATTTTGGTAGAGTCGGCACTCCGACTAGACAGAAGCGCCCCAGTGCGTTGTGCATGCAATCTCATTGTGCTGGGCAGCACAATCAAAAACTACCTCAAATTAACGATTTTCCCCCTTTATTCATGAATACAAAAATATAATTACACACTAGGCCTACAGAGTAGACATATACAATGTAGCTTACCGATTTTATGTTTGATTCCTTTTAACTCTCCATTTTCAGGTAAATCCAGGGTCCTAACGTTAGGTCCTCTCGGTTGAAAATCTTGCAGCAGCCAACCTCTATCTCTGTTCGTTCGGCTCCGCGCTTTTCGCAGGGAGATCAGCGAATTTGCGACTCGCATGTCAACCGTATTAACGAGCGACCAATACGAAACAACAACAAAAACATCGTTCGTACGTATATGGCCAAACGTACGTGGTCGATCGTTTGAATACGGCCGGTTGAAATGCAAGGCTAGGAGTAGCGAATTCGCTGATCTCCCTGCGAAAAGCGCAGAGGCGAACGAACAGAGATAGAGGTTGGCTGCTGCAAGATTTTCAACCGAGAGGACCTAACGTTAGGACCCTGGATTTACATGAAAATGGAGAGTTAAAAGGAATCAAACATAAAATCGGTAAGCTACATTGTATATGTCTACTCTGTAGTGTGTAATTATATTTTTGTATTCATGAATAAAGGGGGAAAATCGTTAATTTGAGGTAGTTTTTCATTGTGCTGCCCAGCACAATGAGATTGCATGCACAACGCACTAGGGCGCTTCTGTCTCTATAAAGGAGGAGTGCCGACCCTACCAAAATACGAGGCTAACGACGACTGTTAGAGACAGAACACTTCGGTCTATGGCAAACCCACACAGGGCTACATTGGTATCCTGAGCTGGGCAAATTTATGTGACATGCTGCCCTCTGTAGTCGAATTTTGAAATCACTAAAATAATCAACAAATTCATTTAAAATATTTGCTTTTTACACCTAGGATAATAAAGTATCCTATTTCCATTCCATTCCTCCAACTGGATGTAAATTATCTTGATCAAATGAATTTTGAAAAATATTTTTCTGATCACTGGTGACACAGATCTTGCTCCTGTCCCAATAAATTGGTACAGAGAACACTCCTTTCCTATTGTCAGCAATTTGCATGTTACAGCACATCTGTTGTGCGAGGTTATATAACCGAGCACTAGTGTGAGTGTGGCAAACCATATGTATACCCAGTTGTTAGGTGTCCGGACAGGTTGTGTATCCGGACAGTCGATTTTAAACAGCCAACTGAAAAAGTTCACAAGCAAATCTCTTAAATGTTTTAGCACAAAATGTTAGACAATATTATAGAGAACAAATATTGATGATGATTAGCACAAATCAATGCATAGTTTTTTTTTAATCCAAAGACAAAAAGAAGGCTTCATTTTTGTTACGTGTCTGGACACCCAACCCCCCATCCTACTAAAGAGATACAATCAATCTTACAATCAATTGTATCTCTTTAGTACATGGTTTGCCATAGACTTACGATTGATATCAATCGTAAGATTGATTGTATTTTTTATGTTACACCCCCCAACAGTGGTACAGTACTTTAGCCTAACTCCTATTTGTATTGCATAATGATTTTTACAAACAGTTCATGTTGGGACTTAACATGTTACATGATGTAGACTAACATTTAGTAATGTAAGTCCTAACATGAACTGATTTTTATAGCGCACCTGTAGCACTTTTCGTTCACGCACCAATACTTTGACCTCCTAGGTATCATGCTAGGTCAATGTCTTCAGCATGCATTTTGAGCTTGTGTTTTATTCGCACGCACACACATGAACAACGTTGTGCAGACCCTATACATGACGTCACTCATACTTAAGGCCAAACGTACCTCGGACTGTGGTGAACATTCACCGTTGCAGCAGTCAAAAACAGACAGCAAAATTGCCTTAAGCAAGATTTATTTTTTCAGATTTGCTAGATATCTGATTCAGGGATCACTCTTCAACTCTTGATATTCCACAAATTTGGGGATTCAGAGTTGAAAACAGAATTTAAACAATTATTTTCCTCTCATGTGTGATTTTCTACCAAGCCTCAACACCTGGGAATACACACAAAAGCTATTGAGGCTTTTCTACTGCGATGACTATGGAGTACAAGCTATCTCAGATACATGTAAGCTTGTACATGTATAAGTGACATGACATGTACATTGTCTCCACTGCACTGAACTAGAAAAAGGTCTTTCTATTGTTAGATGTCCTTGTTCAAGTTCTCAGTGGTTGTTTCTACATTTGTAGCTTGGCCGAGTCGGCTTGTTATCACACAACGTGTTGAAACCCTCGGCCTCTATATATTACTTTGTCTTCACAAATCACTTGAAAACTAGTTTTGGGGAAATATCAATCCAAGTAAAATACATGTAGATCCTATGTCTACTTGATTTTGTGAGATATAAAAATTTTTTTTTTCCCATTTTGTTTATGATTGCCACAAGTTTAGAATTGAATGGATGGCTAATAGTCCCACCTATTTGAGCTTTTCGAGTAGGGGAAAGTTATGCACATTACCACAAGGGCCTACAGACAGTAGTGAACGTGTGTGCTAGAATTTTATTACCTCCGATTCTCTTCCTCTTAATAATTTTTTACTGACATGAATGCAAAGACATCTTTGAATTACCATCTTCAAAAAGTCAATGCAGTAAAAATCTCGGCATTTACTTTCCCTTCTATGTATTTTCTTGGGCAAGTTTTCTTGTGATTTTCCTTTCCCTGCATTTTTTTTCTCCCACATAAGTTGTCAAAATTGGGGGTACGGCCTATGCGGCGCTGCGGCGTTTACGCTGGAGAATACAGTAGGTTTACCAAAAGAGTCGGTGAACGATTACATCTAATTGTCTTTTATTTTGTATGATGTTATCATAAGTTAGAAATTGGAATAAAATTCACATCAGTCAATTTCAAAAGCAAGGTTTACATTCCATGTGTGTAGCTTAAGATCTAGAAGAAGATCTGCTGGAACATAATTTTACACGAGCATTAGTATCAACTTAAAAATGTGTTTTTTTGACATTTACCTGCCATAGTTTTCTCAACCTTTAGAACATGTAGAATCAAGATAGATAAAAGAAATTAAATCATTGCATTAAATTACTCTTTAACCACTGAAAACAAAGTGTGTGGTATATGGTCCCCCATCATATTATTGTTCAATATTTTGTACTGTGGTGGCTCATTTTAGATAGGTTGGGGAGGAAGACCTACATGTACATGTATGGGTCATGGTTATTAAGTTAGGCCTTTCTACACTCAAGCAACCAAACTTGTGTAGCCAGTGTTCTCAATTCTTTTTCCTTTAACCCTAATAGAGCTGCATGGTGGGGGGGGGGGGCCATTATGGCCCCCCCCCTCGACGTTTGGCACAACACAAAAAGCTCTTGCCATGACATTTTATGTGTTTTTTTTTGTTCAAATCTCGTGCATCTTTTGAGACCAAATTTGCGATGACTAAACACACAGTTCCAAAGCTGTGCACGATTTTGTACTTGCATGTCAGACCAAAAATTGCTTAAAAACATGATTTCATGTATAATTTCAATACAAATTGTATTTTTAGCAAAAATTTATAAATGTATGATTATTTTTGCTTTTACAGATTAAAATCAATTAATTTTATGCCTTTATGATTGCAAAAGTGTCGCCAACAAATGACCTTGAAAATCAATAAAAATCAAACAAAAATTAAAAAAACAAAGAAATACACAAGAAATTTGGAAAAACAAGTATATAAGAAAATTTTGATACCATAATTTTTTGCAGGTACATTTGCTAAGAATACTACAAATAGGACTGAGATACAAAATTAGCATATTTGGAGCTTTATTTAGTGATTTAGAGCAAAAAGTCTGATTTCATGCATAAATTAGCATAAGTAATGAAATGAAATTATTTCAGAAAAATAAACTATACGGTTTCGTAGATTATGTCAGGGACGATGTGCTGCCGATTTTTGTCAAGATTGGGCGGTCAACGGCAGAGATCTTGGCCCCCCCCCCCCGACCAAAAACCATAGACCTAAAAAGCTGGCTCTGTTAGGGTTAAGTATGATTATATTGTTTAAAGGAGAAGTCTAGGCGATTTCTGTAAGCATGGATCATAAAGAGAAAAAATTCAGCAGCTAGAAAATATCTTACTTTACACGACATACCCTAGGATTACCAAGTAATCAACATTAACTTGTATAAACAGTAGTTCTAGTACGAGCCCATTTTCATCCACAATACAGTTCGCACCCGGGCCCAGTGACGTAGCTGATGCAAGCACTATGCGTGTACGACATTCCGGCTCGAAGTGGTCTTCGCACACTTTCTTTAGCTTCGAAAATTTCTAAGTTTTGAAGTCGAATTTGTCCGTTCTAATATCATTAATCCATCAGGCACACCTCTCCCTGTCCGTCAGGGGATTTGGGATTGCAAAAAACTTCTCTTTGGAACAGAATTGGTGTGATTTGTACACCCAAAAGCTAGACATATCGGCATTTTGCATAGAGAATGTGCAGAGAATAAGTGCGCGTGCGCAGTGCAACTGCATGGCCTACATTGTACGTCACATGACCAATGACCATATTTGGGTTTCGGTGGGAAATTCAATTATTCGGAGTAAAAAAGCCAGCACTTAATTGGTATTTAAAAATCACAGAAATCACTTTGATAAATGAAAGTAGCATTGTCTGTTAGCGTGAATTTTAAGCTTTATACATTGTAGTGTAATTTTAATGAAATCGTCTGGACTTCTTCTTTAATGTTTCCCATTGAAAAGTAAATTATAAATGTACTGCATATAGGTGTAGGTCTAAATTTCTGGTATAAGATTTTTGAGAAGAGGAAAAAAAAACAAACCTCTGCTTGAGACTGTTTTTAAAAAATAGATTTGATCAGAATTATTTTGGTGATTTCGTAGCCAATTTTTTTTTTTTTCAGATATTTTTATGAGGGATGCTATCTGAAATGCTAAAGCTATGTAAATCACTTTCTTCTCCCATACATTTGCTTTAATTTTTAATGCTTTTTATTTGAATTTCAATTAGACTGATTAGTTGACACTTCTACGACAAATTTTACTCAAGGCTCCACACTATTTTAATTGACAGAGGGTGCGGATTGAAATTCTGGGTTCTGTGCATGTATGTATGTAGTGAGCCCTGTTGTCCAATTTTGGGGGTCCGGACCTAAGTTTTAGGGGCCCTTTGTCCCGGCTTTACTTATGGGAACTCTCCGTCACTTTGAATTCCATAGATGACTACCATTGCTGTGAAGATTAAATAAAGGATGAATAACAAGGAGAAGAAAGTGCTTCGTTTTCTCGACAACGATTCCTTCATTTCAATGGATGATAGAAGCACAATTCCCTTTGAAGAGATCACCTTAAGGTCATCTATAGGATCTCCCATTGCTGCATCGTCTGTTGCTAGGCCTCTCTTGCCTCAAGGACCCAGGTAATGTAATAAGCTTCCCTTCAGTGTTCTTGGCTATGTATGACATAATACATTAAGGGCCTCTTAGGAAAACAGTTTATCGCTGGAAGAGCCACCCTGTTTAAATAAAACAAATAAAAATAAATGAATAAATAGAATCTTAAAAATACTGTATGTACTATATTAAGCAGTGTGCAGGAAATGAAAAGGAAGTTGATAAATTTCATGTTTCTATTTCATGAAGAATGGAGGGAGGAATGGGATGGACATTTTCTTGAGCATGAAGGCTGAAACCTATTTGATATCACAAGAATAGAGTACATCTATAGCTAATTGAAAGTCTGCATTGTTCGAAATTTACTTACAGCAGATTTTGTATTGCAAATACATGTATGCCATGCACAAGCAAATGCAGCATTTTTTATTCAAAGTATGTATACATGTATATCTTACACTACATGCAGCAAAATTACATACTGGAATAAACATGAACAAGTCAGTAAATAAAGGGAAGACAAATATATCATTCTGTTATTCTGTGCGATTTATCAATTTTGATATTTTATTTCTGATGTTATTTCATTTGAGCCAAACATTTGTCAGAGTTCAGTGCATGCAGGGCAAATATACAAAATGATATTTACATATGCCCCTTGCAGAGATGGACAACAACTTGAGGATTCACATGCACAGCTCTTTCAGCAGATGGCAAACAACATGCAGGGAGCTGCTGTACATCAGGATGGGGATGATATACCAGATAGCGCTAGGTCAAGAGTAAGCTTTGCTCCTTCAGAGATGACTGATACATCACTAGGGATCCTCAACCTGGATGACCTAGGTAAGTCCTTTGTGATTCTAAAATGATGCTCAGAACTTGCAAAGGAATTGCCTTATTCTGCATGCTTAGTATTTCATTCTTCCTGAAACAATAAAAATAATAACCTCTAAATCATGTTCAAAATAGAGAGTGCTTATTGAAACTTCTCCTGAAGCATCTTATGCCATCTTGTCAGTGAACTGCATTTTTCTCACACTGCTTGCACTCTTTAGTTCATTTCTATGAAAGGCCACATAGCGCTGCAAGATTGCTTTACAGGACAAGAAAAAGAAGACTAACTGTAATATGTAGAACTGCATGTTCTTGTAGATGTATCAGAATACCATATACATGTAGTGTCTTTCCTATTAATTTGCGAATTCACCTAATATGTAGATTATTTCATTTGATTCATATTATCGTCACCATTGTAGCTTGCAGTGGAGATTTTAGTAAAGGGTTTGTTTATTTCCCCTTTTTTGTCATGCTCTGCCAGAATGGAACATTCTCTTTAACATGAAGGAAGTGAGAAATTAATGTAGTATTAACCATCAAAGGCTATGTTGAATACAAAGTCAAAACATGAATGTATCATAGAGGAAGTCAGTAATATAGATTAGATCAAAAGCTTTTGCCACAAGTAGAACCAAGAATAGAAGAGAGGGAAACCCACATTTATTAATTTATGAATGTTTGTCATCCTGCTGTCACTAGTACCATTTTGATTAAATGAAAATTGTTTTGAATTGTATGAACATAGAATCGGTTAATTATTGATATGAAATAAAAAAAATCATTTGGTCTACTGTAGGTCTGATGTGTTTTGCCCTATCAACCCATTTTACATTGAAACCAATTGGTTTCTGTACCGAGCCTGGGGAGTGAGAGAATTGATATGCAGTGTATACCGTATTTGTGAAGGGAAACATCACATGTTCATGGTATTGTTCACACAGTAATAACAAATTAGTGTTAATAAATTGATTGAATAATGTTTTATAACTTTTTTGATAATCTTTTCCATTGTCAACTTTTGGGTCAAGAAGATGAATGATAATAATAAAAAATCACTCTGGTCTCTGTATGCAGTTAAGGCATGCGAATGCTCAGAAAACCATTCCTCTCACAAGAAGGATAAGGTTGTAGACTTTACTATATTACATGTATCAGAAATCCCATTGTATTCTTGTAAGACCAGGGCTGGTATTCTGATACTTGTCATAACAAATTTTGAAGGTGAACCTGTGATTGGTTTGAACTGCACAAAAGCACACCTGTACTGCTTTACTTGGGCAAAAGGAAGCAAGTGATAACAGTGACATTTCTTGTAAAAAAGCAAAATGTATCTGTCATTTACTCTGATGTCAATGCAATACCATGCATGATGTCTTGCCTAACATATCCCTTAGCAGGATGAGTGCATAAAATTTTGCCCAGAGGAAGAGCACACTAGGTAAAATATGATATATCAATAATTCAAATTTGGTTGATATGTCACTTGCTTCCTTTTGCCAAAGTATGGCAGTATAGACCAGCACGCAAGTCAAAACTGCTTGGTGTGAGCTAATGGCGTAACCTATTTCTGATTGCTATGACAATTAAAATAAGCTAAAAGATAAAACAATTTTCAGAATATGGCCCCAGATTATAACGTTTTATGTTTATTTTGTCTTATGCAGCATCAGGTCTTGAGGAGTTGGATGATGATTTCATGGATCTCTCACAGGATCTCAACTCTCCACGATCTGGTATAGGTGATGGTGAAGAAATGGCTACTCCTCAGCCTTCCTTCCCTTCCCCTAGCCCTAGGAATGGTAGTAGGTCTCGTATGGTGGTATCACAGATGAGTGCACCTTCTATCATGTTCTTTGACAGCCAAGAGGAGGATGAGGATAGAGGCATTGCCAGTGACTTCTCAGATGCTAATGGACAAGCAACTCCAGGTCAGCACAGTTCAGATCTTGCTCAGAGTCATCCATATACATAGCTCTAAATTTAGTTGTTAATTTGAATTACCTTGAAGGTGTAACCACTTCAAGCTCTGATTTTTAGAACATGCATTATAGTCTACCTTTCAGCCATGTGTCATTCGTATACAGACCTCTCAAAGAAAGATTTGTCAAGAATAAGTTTACCAATCTTCTCTGCACCCCCAATCCTCTCATAATTTGCAAGTACACCCCACCCCTCAAGAAATCCTTCTATTCTTTAACCAAGGACGTGGTAGTATTTGGAGTAGTAGACTTCATTTAGCACAAGGCATATCTGCCACAAGATACATGAACAAGATACATGATCTTTACAGTCTTAAGGTTAACTTTTGAAATCCTACATCTTTCTTTTCTTTATTTAGTTCCAGCTCTGGTCTTCCGGTCAAAGACCCAAGGAATTGAAGGTGCAAGGAGCAGTGAGATTGACACAGAAGATGAAATTAATGCAGTCAGACAGGTCAGTCATCGAGATGAGAAATCATTGAACAAAATATTTTTGAAGTTTTTGATTATTCATCGTTACCTTGCATGATTGGGAGAGATTTCCCTGGAATTTTTATTTCAGGGCTTCCCAATTTGTGATATGATTGCTAGTCATGATAGGAAATGTTAAGGAGACCGTTTACTGTGTACGAAACAACATTAAGAACGTTTTTGTAATTCATAGCCTTATTGATTACTCAGCATATTTCAACTGATGACAAACCTTTGTTGTCCTACAGGAAATTGCCCAAAGGAGACCCTATGTACCAGATCCTGCAGACAGGCTTGGGGTTGGAGAGAGCAGAGATGATGACAGTGATGATAATGATAGTAAAAATCAACATTTCAATGGTTCAAGAGACACCTTACTGGACAATCAGGTGTCCAGACTACAGCTTGATGGAGGTAGTTCAGAGGAAGATGACCGAAGGGCTCCACTTACAGAACCCAGGCAGTCTGCAGAGGGAGAGGTGGTAAGTTAGAATGGGAATGTGGACAACTTTGAAATCAAGTTCTCAAGAAAGGACAATAATCCCTTGAAATAAACTTCATAATTTTTTTCATGTCAGAGGAGTAATTATGTATTCATGGTGGGAATATCCATAAGAAACCACCATTTCATATCAAATTATCTATGCAACAACCCCCCCCCCCCCAAAAAAAAAAGGTGTTCCTTAGCATAGATGATACAGTAGAATACAATGATTCATGTTAATAATTCGGAATACACTATTCAATGAGCTCATTAAGATTTCATTGGGTAATCTTTCTTGTCAAGCAACATAAATGCAGTGCGGCAGCAGAATGCATAATGTTACATTTACAGAAATATAGTTCATGTCAGTATTTCAATCTCTTTATTATTTCCAGGTCATCTTAGATCCTGGGGATGGAGGTGGTGGTGGTGATGGTATGAGTGATGGTGAAACCACCAGCTCTGGACTGCCCGATGCACCGGTCACCTTTGGCCAGTCTACCCTTATGGCATTCCAAGGACAGGGAGCTAACAGGAGCAGTAGAGAATGGACATTGACCACTGGGAGTGGTGGTATGGACCGTCTAGCCTTAGCTAGGGATGCTGCTGCTGATGATGATGAGGATGCGGATGATGAAGATGATGAGGATGATGAAGGAGCACCACACATGGAGGTCTTTGCAGTGAGTGCCAATATTGTATTCAAATATCGTACTTGTTTGTTTCATGGAAATGCAAAAGCTTCTTGGTACAGTAGTTTTTGTAATGTGAAGATCTTATGTTGTGCACTACTGCCCTTTGATTGAATTCATGTTATTACCAAGCCCCTTGTATACAAAGTGAGGGCATAGTGTTGTTTATCTGTAATTATACACTGGTCTTACTAGCTGTCAGTTGAACAAAAAGGAATACCTAAAATAAATCCTAATTCTGCTTTACTAATAATCCATTGCCTGCATTAAGCCTGTTTGAAAGAAACGATTCAGGAGTCAGTGAGTTATGGTTCACAGGCTAAGTACATTTTCTCTATTTTCCTAGGGACAGTCAAGAGTACAGCCAATTGGAGAGACAGACATTTGGAAACAAGGAGCAGGGTCAATGAACTTTAGTAATAATGTATCACTACTCCGGGAAAGTTCAACAAACTTTCACAAGGTAAGGATCTCATATAGTAATGTAACTCTACAATATCTATTGTTCATACAAACCAGTTTTTGCTTTAAAAGATAATGAGATGTGTGGACTAAAAATATAAATGATTTGAAGATGTAAAGTGATGAAAATGTTATAAGGGTCTGCGAAAAAATATATGAGAGCTGGATTTAATAGGTCCTGGTATTTTCTTCCAGGTCTGTCTAAAAACCTATTTCATCCATCTGACATAGGTGATACTGCACAGAATTGAGAATGTTGTAGTGAAAAGAGATTTTTGGTGACTGGTAACGACATTGGTATTCTTTATTTCTTTAAAACTTTGTTCACAGAGATTTGCTGAGGATTTTCAACAAACAAACATGAATGGAGCTGAAGCAAGCAATTTTGGTAAGCTTGAATTAAAAACAATTATAATTGACGGTCATTATTGTTGTCATAATGTAATAGGCGTTTTTTCCATAAGCTGTGAAATATTTTCATTTTAAGAACTCTCTTCATTTGTATTATTTGTGGCACTTTGAATGAAAATTTGAGAAGTAATAGTGAAAAACAAAGTGTGTGTTCAAATGATTTTGTAATTAATACTTTTGTGTATGAAATGGCCAGTGCAAACTTCAGTGACATGGAGAAAAGTTGGCACATTTGTTTTTGCTAATTGTGTTTATATTTTCAATTTACAGGAGATGGTGCACATAATCCTTTTGACAGTGGTCCCCTTCCTGATCAGAACGGTCTTCCAATGGCTGACATAGGATTTGGAAGCGGAGAGGAATTTGATGCTGCAGGTATGCCTTCATAAAAGAAATATTCTTTTTGAAAGTCATCATATTGATTGGATGAAATTGACACCTGTCATGCCTCTTTTGGCTGATTTAATTGACTGTTTTTATCTCTGACCCTTTCATAGACAAGTATAGAATACATAAAGGCCTTGCTTTTCCTGGGATATAACTTGGACTGAGTTTATAGCATATTTGAATTCATGGTCACAGAGAGTATAAAGGAGATTGTGTTGAAATGAAAACGAAATTAAGTGTTCATTGTCCATACATAAATTTGCTTTTCATCGGTGAACATTTACAAATCAATTTACAAAACAGAATGAAATAACATAAGAATCATAGGCAATGACAGTAAAAAAAAAAAATAAAAAAAAGTTCAGCAGGGGGAGGGGGTATACAAATAAATGTTGTGTAGTAAAACATACAGTAACATCCAGTAAATCAGTATCAAAGGTTCTGATTAAGATATTAAGATAGCAGGAGCTAGGGTCAAACAAATAACAGGGAGGACCTGGTTTACTGTTGCAATGTTTAATATTGGCTATATAGCACAAAGTTATGGTAAATTCTTGTGTAAGGAAATCAAATTATCTCTTAAAATTATACCACGTTAGGACCTGAAAGTGGGGGATTAAACATTAACTTTCTACAATCCCATTTGCAATTTCTTACTTCTTAATACATCTACATTTTTATTTCTGCAAATACAAAAACTGAGTGAATTCATACTTGTGTGCCAAAGTTATTTCATATTGTGCATGTATATATTTCATTTTATTTACCCAAACTTTGTTTAATATTTTATTTGGCTATCTAGATGATGCTATGGCAATGCTGGACAAAGATCAAGAGGAATTTGAAAGAGAGAATATCTTCAGACAGGTGAGTTTCTATTAAATTTCATTACATTAGTTTCCAAATTCAGCGATGTTTACCCTTCAAATTGGGGTCAATCTACAATGGTACAGTCTCCTTTCATTTTAAGGAGTGTTACACAATCTACCCATTCAGCTGTTGTTAGTTCATGGACCATTCATACATTAGCTGCTTTTAAAAGACCAATCGAGGCAAGGAGAATCAGAAAAAATCCATGTTGTTTTAATGTTGGTATGTCTACTCCACTGACCAGAATCACAACAAGCAGGGATTCAATTATTGTGAACATGTCAGAATGTTTATTCATTCCCAATCTTTGCTCTGGGCCTAAATCAGGCTATTAATTTCCTTGTGTTAGGTACTAATGCATTGAACACTTAACCCGAGGTAACTCGACTAGGGTCTATAGAATATGCATGTTGTATTGAAATCAAATCATGCTCAGTGAGTTATAACATCATTCTTTGATTGTTATGATTATCATTCTCAGGATGAGGACATGTCACGTGACATAGGAGAGGACGTCCAATCAGGATGGGAGCTTCCTAATGGTGGTCACATGACCTTGCGTGAATCCATCTCCAGGTCAACTGCTGTAGCGTGGGACAATGAGAAGTCTTACAATCATTCTGCTGAGATGTTATTTGCTATGAGGTCTGAGGCTTTGGGTTCTCTCTCTGGTGATAGTCTGATAGCCAAGGTAAGCTGGACCCTGTTTCATTAAAGTTGTTATCAATAAAAGTTACAATAACTGTTATAAGATAGTGAAATCCTTGCATCTGATTGACTGAGAGCAAATTTGTCATAGTAATGTGGCAGTTGTTACTGATAACAAGTTTTATGAAACAGGGCCCTGGATTGAGTCTATAAAATCTGTAATTTGTGTATCCCTTATAGAGTACCGAAGTGTGACGTCATCAAATTTTGTTTTTTGCATTGGAGCATTTTCATGACTATATTCCGGCAGAGCATGATGAAAAACCTCCACACACCAAATTTGATGTGAATCGGTTCACAGTGGCCCAAGGTACGGCCACATGAATGCTTAATTATCCCCATTGAAATCAGTGTAAATTGGCCTGGTTCATAACTGTTTAGAACCAGGCCAATTTACACTAATTTCACTGGGGCTAGGTAGGTATTCATGTGGCCTCATATCGGGTCCCATGAGGTATGGCCACATGAATGCTTAATTATCCCCATTGAAATCAGTGTAAATTGGCCTGGTTCATAACTGTTTAGAACCAGGCCATTTTACACTGATTTCAGTGGGGCTAGGTAGGTATTAATGTGGCCTCATATCGGGTCCCATGAGCCGATTCCCATAAAATTGGGGCTGTGGATGTTTCTCATCATGCTCCATGGAGACATGGTATCCGAAATTCTGAAATTCTGAAATTCCAGAAAAAGGTTTTTGTGACGTTATCGCTTTGGTGCTCTATGCAGCCTTTCTGATAAGGGTTTAAATGTATTAGCTCTCTCTCTGGTGATAGTCAGATAGCCAAGGTAAGGTGGATTGAGTCTATAAAATCTTTAATTTGTGTAGCCCTTATACAGCCTTTCTGATAAGGGTTTGACTGTATTAGATCGCTCTCTGGTGATAGTCAGATAGCCATGGTAAGGAGGATCTAGAGTTCCTCTAGCAAGCTCTTATATAAAGATCACCTGTCAGTAAAACATTTCATTTGTGTGGCCCTTCCTCAGCATTTCTTTTAAGGGTTTGACTGTAGTGGATGCTCTGTCCTCATAGGGAAGAGGCAGCATACTGCTGGCAATAAATCTTTAGCTTTCTGATTTATCTTGCATCAGGGCTGTGCTATTGCACTAATTTACAAGATTTTTTTTTTTTTTCCCTCCTTCCAGCCTCACTTTGGAGATGGTACCATCATCTCTCCTCCACCCCTTCCTCCTCATCCTCTAATCAACAGATCCATGATAGCCAGTAACCATGACGATGAGGATGAGGACATCCTTCCTGCATCACAGAGAGAGGCTGGCGTTGGACAGAACACACATGGTAAGTCATTCATTTACCATTTGAATCATTTGCATTAGCATGAGCAGTTGAATCATTATCAAAGAAAATATTTTGAAATGGTGTAAATCTGGTCTGCCATCTGCACATAGAAGATGAAATTTATCATTTCTGATTTGAATGGCATTGGATTATTGCTTTTGATGAATTATATTGCAGTATTAGCATTTCATAATATCGTATTGCATATTAGGTGTACATTTGAGAGAAATATATACCAGTACATGTTTATGGAACTTCTTTCATTCATATGTATAAAAACAAAAACAGTTATATTGTTTTACAATATTCAGTCTTATAACCTGACATGTGTGTAACTGTATTCCCTTCTTTTATCTTACAGATTCATCTAGATTTACCTTACAAAATCTGCCAAAGCCAGTTGGAGGAGGAAAATCATGTAATGCAGTTGACAGTAAGAGATCTAGTCTAACATTAAGACAGGAGGAGAAACCAGAGAACCGGTCAGGAGTCTATGTTCCATCCAGGACATCACAGTTTCCATATGGTCAGAAGAGTAGACAAGAGAATAGGACTGAGAAGATGAAGGAAGTCAATGAGAGTGTTTCTGATTCCCTTGTGGATGTACCAGAAGGGTACCAGACTCCTCCAATGGACCTAAGCTTCCTAACTAAAGCCATTGCCCAGGCTTCCAGTACAGCAGACCCGCACCAGCTAGCTATGATGATCCTTACTGCATCGAACCAGGTAGCAGCAGCCAAGGAAGAAGCTAAGCAGAAAGCTGCCAAAGGGGACGCAGCCAAGCCAAGGAGATCACAGACCTAGAAGAGTTGATCCCCTGGAGTCTAAACAAGGAGAAACAAAGAGGGTGGACCAGTATGATACAAACTCTAAACCAAGATACAATGCTGGTACTAAAGCATATACTAGAAAACAAGGGGAACGGAAACCTTTAGTTTCTGATATGAATGGAAGACAACAGTTCTCTGAGGATGACATCGTTTCAACAAATATTGGACAGCATGTGAAGGAGAGGACATCTTTAGATGGCTCAGGGGGATCAGGACAGGAGAGTAGAAGTTCAAGCTCATCTAGAGGATCACAGGGAATAGATGAGAAACAACCAATGGAAAGGAAGATGGTTTTAGGATCCTATGAAAATGGCAGTAATGATAGGACATTATTGAATGAAGATTACACAGAGAGGGAGAGCCGGTTAGATGATGATTACTTTGCTGAAATAACAAGGGACAGACTTCCTGTAAGAGGGACAGACATATCAGATACAATTGACTTTCAAGATTTTGAAGATAATGACTTACTTCACAAGAGAAATCAGAGTCAGTTGGATATTTCTCAAAGTGTAAACAGTTCTCAAGATAAACTCCAAAGTGATAAAGATTCAGAGAGTCAAAGAAAAATGGACACAGCTGATAACTCAAGGACAGTACAGAAGGAAAAATTGCATGACTGGAATGTGGGACAGTATGAAAGATTGTCAAGAGATGGAGAGGTTTCAAGACAAGGTCAGGAGTCTTCTAGACATAAAGATTCATATTCAGTAATGGCAGACTCTAGGCAAGACATTGAGCCATTGCAGCAGAGAAATAAAGATAAAAGGTCTAATGCACTAAATAGAACAAATCGTGCAATCACAGAGAACATTGGTCCACAAAAATCACAGAGTGTTCCAGTTATATCAAAGCATAGGAAATCCAGAGATGCTATAGAAATGTCCAAGTCCGACAATCACCTTTCCCATCAGACTGTAGCATCTGAAAATGTCTTCAGCCCGTGAGAGCTTACCCAGAGGGACTGTATTCAGTATCCCTGGAAGGAAAGGTAATGGACAAAGTCTAGAATCTGGTCAAATGGTAGAACCAAGAAGCCAGGCTATTCCAGATGGTGAACCAACAGAAGCAGAATCTGCTGTGGCTTTCAGAATACCATCAGTTCCAGGACATGGTCTTGAGGATCAAATTTCATCATCATCTTTGAATCAGCATAAATCAAAGAGTGCCTCACCACAAAACAGTTGGACAAGAGAACTTCACCAAAGGACAAAAATGGTGCTAATAGTTCTTTGATGCAAAGGAATACCCTTGATGGATCTTCCTGCAGACCAAAAGAATCTTCCAAGAGTTTGTCCTCTAGACAGAGAAGGACCATTGATGGAGCTTCTTTTGGACAAAACGGATCACAGAAGATTGTGTCAAGGGATGATGATGTCTTCAGAAAGCCTGATGCTCCTGCAGGTCCCAGAAGTATGGAAACTAATTCAAAAACTATCCATGGTACACTGAGCAAGGATCAACAGCTACCTTCTGAAAGGCTTTCAGATGTAGAAGTTTTGGGTGATGTGGATGTATCTCGTTTCTCCATCGACAGTCAAGCAGATATTATTTTGGGAAAGCATAGAATTGTACAAACACCACGTGACAGGAGAACTGGGAGTAGCATAAATCGTCAAAAAGTGAAGGTGTTTCCTCAGAAGATGGTAGGGATGTTGTTGTAGATGCTGAAGTTGATTCTGGATTCAGCAGTGAACACCCTCATAGATTGCCAAACACTGGTAATGTTCCTCAGCTCACTGTATCTAACATTGCCCATGTGCAGGAATTTGGAAGGGATCAAGAGAATTACCAGACACTTACAGCGAATGATGTAGAAGGAAGCCACAATTTCTCTGCCATAAATGCTGAAGATTATTTCTCCAGTCCCATCCCCAAGGCATTCACCTCGCCAATCTCCAGTTGGTCCATCAAAACAGAACATGTCAGCTGGTTCAGATACTGAAAAAACACTCCTTGCACAGTCTACCAACAGAACTTTAGTGGCTGAAACCCCTGATCTAGTAAGTCCAAGGAGTAGTAGCTCTTCATGTAGCCATAGCATTGCCAGTAGTATAAATCGAAGTACCTCCTCAGGCAGTGACCGTTCTTGCTCAACCCCCAAGAGAGGTGCAAAACCAGAAATTGACATTTCCAATAAGGGCTTTGAAAATGCTCCATCAAGGTTAGCTGGTACTCAACATCTTGCCCCTCCTCCTTATCACCAACCATACACCAGCTTAGCTCCTACTGCATCATCAGTACCTGATCCTACCAGGAGACCAGTTTTACCATCTTACTTGGAGCAACCATCCTTCTATACCAATCAAGCCCTGTCTGAGACAAACTTCCTCCAGCACTATGTGAATGATAGACCAGTATCAAAACTCTCACCAACAAGTATCCAGAACCTTCATGAAACAATGCAGCCACGTTCAGCAAGTCATTTGGGCATACCTCTTGGATCTCACCAGCCTGGTCTGTATCTTGGACAAACTGCACCCCTCGCACCAAACCTCTATGGAGCCCCTCAAGCCATGGCCATGTCTAGTACTGTTGCCCCATCCTTACACACTGCCCCCTACGCAGCCAGACTAGGTGGACATCAACAGCATCGGCCGCAGAGACACCATCGTTCACGCTCTGTAGAACCTCAATCTCTGAACCCCATGTCATGGCCAACCTATCATATGCAAGATACACAGACCAATGGTGTGGCAGGACTGCTTGAAACTGCTGTTCATTCTGCACCAACAGTTTCTGTACCTACTCAAGTTCACCCAAGTGGTAAGTGGCAAAGAATCATTTCAGCATTGAAGCTTTGATTTATTACTACAGATGCATGCACTTATGAACATGTGAACAAAATATATTGTACTCCTAAAATTAGCTAAGAAATTTCACCTATTCATTGCACCAGCCTTTGTAGTTTCGGTTTCTAGAAGACCACCAAGTTGCTTATATTCCATGATTTTTTCTTTTGTAAAGATTTATCATTAAAAACAATTATTTTGTCTTTTTTATTTATGTTTTTTCTTTGTGTAAATTGGGTGTCTAGATGATTTTAGTATCTAGGAAAACTGTCTAGAATACCTTTATGTGAAATTCTATTTCATGTCTTGTCATATAGTTGCCACAGCCTCCATAGTGTCTAACCTAATTGTGCCCTTTGAACATCGCTTCCGAGATGTTGCTTGCATTGGTATCGCTGCTCAGGATTCCATTCAGCTTCAGAATCCCTCTTCCAGATGGATTCAGTGCTTCCTGGAAGTAGTATCCCTGACTGTCAATGGAGAAGAGGTAGGTTATGTTCATGAGGAAGTTGAAATATTGTAGTTGAATGCTTCAAAAACAATTGACTAAAGATACTAAAGTGTGGAGTTCATATCCTAATATCTTCTTGTAAGGGTTAAATCTACATTTGAGACTCAACACCAAGATGTAGGATGTTCGTCCAGTGTTTGATTACTTCTTATGCACTGTTTGCTCATAATTGTTGCTGGAGGTAAAGTTTGAGTGAATTTTCAGAAATCATACTGTAAGTTGGACACCCACTAAGGCATGACATGACTAGTGACTTGCTATGATTTATCAGTCTGAGTTAGAACACCTGTTTTAGTAGGCAAGTGAAAAAGATTTTGTCAATGGTACATTTCTGTTCAGATATCTTGCAATACTGCTTGAAATTTATTTGTCATATCTAATTGCATAGGGCTTCTTTTCTCTTTTGTGTCAGGTGGACCATTCCTCCCGTATCTTCTTCATGCGACCTCGTATCATCATTGGACCCTATACCACAGAGGAACACAAGATCACATTTGCCCCTCGTCAGCCAGGTATCCATGAAGCTAAGATACAGGTTGGATCTAGTCCAGTGGTAGCTGACAGTGAGGCTGGTCTCCTGAAGGTGACAGCTCCACCTATGATGACATTAAGGGCTGTAGCAGAGCTCCCTGAAATAGAGGTATGGGATTGGTCCTATGTATGGAGTATATTCTGCTTTTTATTTTGGTATAATTCATAGCAATTACCTAACAATTGCTAAATTATAGTTTCATGTCTGTTTGAGGGAAAAACAAAGATTAAATCCTTGGAATTTAACTGAATTGAATGTGAATTGCTATTTGATAATATTAAAGAGATGATAAGTGTAGAAAGTAGAAGAAAAGCTTTGACTTGGGATGCAAAGAAATGCAGTGAAATGAAAGAATGAATAGAAAGTAAGATCAGTCAATGTTTATGAAGGGAAAATTATGTGACATCTACCAAGCTCTTATTGTATAATGCAGGTTCAGGAATGAATGACCTTATACAGATCATTTCACATTGAGAATTGAGCATTCTGCATTTCCAAAGTTTTTGACAGTATCTATCTGTTTCTCTATTCATGTCAGGTGGACGATGTAGTGAAAGGAAGACTTGATCTTGGAGAGATGGTGTTTGGTATGGAAAGATCAAAGACTGTTCGTTTGATTAACAGAGGGCGCTCTTCACTTCCAGTCCGACTGTTCTTTGTCAACAAGGTACCCTAGGGATTCATTATGCTTGGTGCTTGGTTGGGATTTATTATTTTCAGAGTGTATGAAGCAATTCTGAAGTTAATGCTAGAGGGAAGCAGTTCAGTAAAATCTGCACAGAGGGAAAGGAGAAATACTTTGGAAATAGGAGGGAGGAAGAATAGAAAACCAATCTAGGAAAATCTGAAAGTGTATTACGACAGATGACTAAGGAAACTGAAGCTAGGGCCTATTGAGTGTGAGAAATTCAAACTGATAATGACAAAGAAAGAATACATGATGCAATTAAGATGTAGAAAAGAAATATGTAAGTATGTTGTCCTTTGTAAGTTATTTATCTGAAATTTTTCTGAACTTTTTGCATACAAGAGAGTACACTTTTATGTATGTTACAGATGGTAGCCATCTGGTATACAGCAACTATCACTGCTGAGAACGGGCAGGATCATTGCACCTCTGCAGCACCAGCAAGACCACTGCATCTTACATTGCCAGTAAGTACCAGTACCACTGTTCACCCTTCTCTCTCTCTCTCTCTCTCTCTCTCTCTCTCTCCCTCTCTCTCTCTCTCTCTCTCTCTCTCTCTCCCCCTTTCTCTCCTATGCCTGTCTTTCTCCTTTTCTCTGTCTATCTTCCTGTCTCCGTCTCTCTCTCTCTCTCTTCCCCTCTCTCCATTTTGATCACTCTGTCCTTCCCTCTTTCTCTCTGTTCTTCTTTCATTTGTTTGAACATTTTTAAAGTACAGAAATTTCATCTGTTTATATATATATATATATATATATATATATATATATATATATATATATATATATATATATATATATATACACATATATATATATATATATATATATATATATATTTATATATATATATTGTGAACCACCTTGATTGTTGGATATTTTGTCAAATTTTTCTGTATTAATGGTGAATGATTGAGTAAACAGTTTGCACTGAATTTAATTTCCAGGGTCATTCTACCACGACAATAGATGGTGAAGTTATCCGACCTCCAGCCAGCATCACAGTAAAGCTCACTACACAGCGGAGTGAACCTCATCTTAAAGCAGCTTCTCTAGGACCACCAGAGAATGTTAATCTAAATCTCAAGGTGGAACTTGATGTCCCAGAGCGCTCTGTTTCATTGGCTGATGTTGACCTTTGTGCCAGAGTGGGTGTGGCCAAACTTCACCTGCCAGACTCCATAGCTGTAAGTATTGATAGTCTAACGTGTTTAGATACATTGCAGTGAACCTCTATGAATGGAATGAATTGAAAAGAAAATTTCGCAGAAAATATGTTTATTACCTTCCATAATATGGCATTCAGAAATTAAGATAATCTGGGCAATGTGAAAGAACATTCAAGGTGATGCCAATAATTAGCTAATCCATTTATTGACAGAACTATCAGATAATTTATTAAAATTGGCATATGTGTGTCAATGCACTATGGTTTGACAGATAGGACTCATTGTCATTGTAACATGACATGTATGCCTTTGACCCTACAGCAAGAAGCCTTCCTGTTCAAGTCAACAGTTGGTCAGACAGCTAGTAGGAACCTCCTTCTGAAGAATGCAGGCAACATCCGACTGGACATGAGGCTAAGACTACCTAGGGGAATCGACTCCTTTGAGGTGGTCCCAGATACGTTGGTTCTGGAACCTGGTCAACAGAGGGATATACTACTTAGATTCACACCAAGAGAAGAGATGGCTGTTGTTGAAGTGTGAGTTGCATCATGTTGTAATTGTGATCAATAGTTTTTGCATTGTAAGGATGGCATCATAAGGAAGATATCTGACTTTGTATGCTGCATGTGATGCTACACCGCTCAGAAAATCCTCCTTGATATTCCATGCAAACCTAGACTGGGAATTTGAAATGTTGGGAGTTCTGCTTAGGATGGAATTATGTGAGCTGAATTAACAGTCATTGTAGCCTTGTTATCAAATAACTGCTCTAGCAGAATAGAGTAAAATAAAGCACAGTACACCCATATTTCTACATTTTATAACACAATTGTAAGTGAGTTAGAGGGCCTCGATAGTGCAGATGATCTTTTTTACCACAACTAATTCATTTAAACGTTAAAATGAAATACTCTTTGTGTGCACAAGTCTTTCCATTTAGTAAAACCTGAATGTGAGAAGCCCATTTCACAAATTCACAGAATTTTGTGATCTCTATAGAAAATTTTATCTTTATAGGAAACATTTTTTGGTAGGAGAGACTTTAATTCTACTAGCATATTTAGGCAAAGTAGTGGAATTTGCACAATTGTATAATTACCATTGTTGCTACTGCTGCACTGATTAGCAGGCAATTATTGTGTGTTTCTCTCTCATAGGCCACTATTCATACAAGGGAAACCTGATGGACCCAACTATGAGCTTCAGTTACGTGGAGAGATTCAAACCCAACAACAGAGAGTCAGGCCCAAACAGTCAGCCCAGGTCTTGTGCAACAAGCAATATCTGTCCTTTGGTGGAATTCCACTTGGAAAATCTCTGTAAGTACATCCTCCTGTAAATTTATCCTTTATAGAAAAATCTTTGCTGTTATTTTAGGTTTTCTTTTTGCTACCATGTTGGATTTTTCTTCAGCTTTCTTAGGCAGGCCGTATAGTGGGTGATAAGTTTTGGGCTGGTGGCGGATGTTTTTTTCTGGTAAATGTCGCACAAAGTTTCTCCTTTTCTACAGGTTTGATGTGACCAAGAAATTGTGAAAATTTCTTATATTTGTATTTCATAGCATGATAATCCAGGTTTCTTAGCTTGACAGTATTCTGTGGAAAATCTTCATTTCTATCACTGCAGGAAAAAGAGTGCAACACTTCGTAATCCAAACACAGGGATTGTTTCCCTGAAACTGACCATTCGGGATTGTGAGGATTTCCAGGTAAGTTTTTTCACCGATGAAAATGATTTCGATATGGTCATGATTTCATTGGCAATTCTTTGATTATGGAAAGGAAAGGTAGTAAATAATATGTATTGAACTGTTCTAGTTGTTAATAATTTTAACGATTGGTGTTAGCCCTAGGGAGGTAGTGGTATATATCATGTGAAGAGACAGTTTTATAATCTTGAAGTTATTGCCCTGTAATGGAAACACCATGTACCAGGAAATCACTTCTACTCATTTGCTTTTCCCTGAAGTTGAGCCCTAATATATCTCTTAAAGGTCTTTCCAGGCTTTATTTTGTACAGAATGTAGGGGCTGTAACTTGTCTTGGTTTCTTTTCAGAATAATTGTGTATAAAACCAGCTGATATCTCTGCTTAAAACCTATTACCTCCTCTTTCTGTGACTGACAGTTGCAAAGTTCACATGGGAACCAGAAGAAGCTGTCCACCTCTCGTCAGGTTGTGATTAAACCCAAGCAGGATTTGCCTGTTGACATTGTCTTCAACCCATCACAGCTCTCATCATTCAGAGGTACCCTAGATGTCAAACCCATCAATGGATCTACCAAGTACCTGGTATGTTTTGGTAACTTATGCCCTTTAACCTGTTGACTACTGCTTAAATCAGGAACCACCCAGTTCATTTGCCACAGTGCACCTAAGTGTTGTAAAGGACACTTGGTGTGAAGTTGTATCTTGAATGCTTTTAGCTGCATAGGGCCCACTGTCTTGAAACAAGGTAATAGTAGCATTTTGTAGGTGTCTTTTGAGCATTCCCAGGAAAAAGTTTGCACAATTCTCATCAGTGGATATTTCGATGGTAGCATGTGAAATCTGAGAGTATATGTACATATCTGTTGTTTTAGTCTTCATCTACTAGAAACAAAAAATGAAGCAGGTATAGAATGTAAAAAAGTTCTTGATTTCAAAGAATAAGCTGTCCAATATGTAACCAAGACAGGAAAGGAGGAAAAAGGAAAAGTGGGTTGTAATGTAACTTTTAAGCAGAAGTTGTATTCTTTGGTTCTTTCATACTATCCAGATACCTCTGAGTGGCTATGGTGGTGTCAGCAATCTAGTCCTGGAGGATGCCAATCTCCGGGGAGAAACATACCTACATGTCCTTGGACCTCTGACCCCAGGTCAACACACTGTATTCACGTTCAAAGTACGCAACACTGGACTCAGGGCCGCATTTGTGAAAGCACTGTGTTTCAGTGGTAAGACCTTTTTGTTTTATGTTTGTAAACTTTCCATTTGTCACTCTTATAACCACTCATTCATTTCTCTTTCATCTGCTGTCTCTCTCCCCTATTTTCCTCTGTACAGTGTTGTCCTTCCCTCTTGTTTTCATCTCTCTTTTCTCTCTATATACTACTTCTTTCACCTATTCCATTTGTCACTCATCTCTCTTATCCGTTTACCCTCTTTATCCTTTTTTGAAAACTTTTATGTTAATAATAGATGGATTGGCAGTAGGTCTCACTGTACACCATGTATTCTTTCTTGGAAATGAGTGTGGTCCTGAAAAGGACATGCCCACTCTCAACGTTTTTGTAAGCATGTTTTTACCGTCCCGAGGAGAATGAGAACTGGTAGGAATGGTAGGCTAGCCCCAGGGATAGCCTATAGATAGATCGCCTAGGGAGCCTATATACCCCACTATATCCACTAGGCTATCTAGATATTTATTTTTTCTATTTTCAATTGTGATTTGTGTAGACTCCAGAGCAAAGGTCAAGCTACCCAGCAGTCATCTGAATGTTGAGCCTAGTGAGTTTGTGATCTCATCCAAGATGAGCAAGACTCTGACAGTGATCTATAACCCCAAGGAGGATGATGTCCTGAGTGACCTAGAGCCCAGAGAGGTGGCAGCGGTGGGATTGTTCTATGGTGATGAGGTCCTCAGACAACTTCTTAAAAGGTATGCTGGTTTGTTTGCATTAGGTAGGTACTGAGAGACTGAACTTGATGATGAGGGATGTAAGACAGGAAAAATTACTGAAAGCAAGGATTTTATTCTCTAGAGCCCTAGAAGTGGCAGCGGTGGGATGGTTCTATGATTGTGAGGTCCTCAGACACCTTCTCAAGAGGTATGCTGGTTTGTTTTACATTAGGTATTACCGAGAGACTAACTTGATAATAAGGGATGTAAGACGGGAAAAATCATTGAAAGCAAGAAGGATTTTATTTTCTGTTCTCAAGAGACAGGAGCAGTGGCATTGTTCTGCGGGGATGAGTTCCTTAGACAACTTGTAAAAAGGTGTGTGTTGTACATGCTACTTGTAGTTTTGGTAGATTTTCCTTTTGAAGAGTATTGATTTAATACTTTTTTATGTTTTATTCCACTCTGATTGAATATACCCTTATCTTTACTAATTCAGGATACCTCCAAGTGAAATGACTTCCCATCAGTCCAGCTTGTCTGCTGACAATCCTTTGAGAGGTGTATCGTTTGATGTTAGGTATCTGGGAGAGGAGCACTGTAAAGAAAGTGAGTAAATCTACACTGTTACTCTAAGATTAAATCCTATAACACTGAAAAAAAAAAACCAAATTCACGAATTCAGTAAAAATCCCCATAGTCCAGTGTCATCAACATGTGCATAACGCTAGTCTCCAACTACTTCTTTCATTCATTTGTCCATTTACCAAAGAACTGTGCATATTATGCCGTTTAGAACTATTCTAGTAAGCTTATATAACATGCTTACAATGTTGTCTTAAGATATTTTATCTTTAAATGTTTGTATTGAAATGGCTTTTCATTTCCAAAAATTAGGACATGCAAATTCTTCATTAAATTGCATTTTCAAAGGAATGAAATCTTGAATTTTTTTAAAACCAAATGGTACATTATCTGTTTGAGTGGATCCTTGAAGTCTAGAAATTTGTCTGATGATCAATCTTGACTGAACTAGGTGCTTTATCTGTTGAAATATCAACTGTATTTTGACTTTCTTCCAGAGTTTGACAATGAGCCTGGCTCCAGTACATGGTCTCTCTTCTACACCAACATGTCCCGAGTGTTACTCAGCCTTACAGGAAGGTTAGGACGTAAGAAGAGATCTCCCCACAAAGACAGATCTCCAACTCGGGCTGTGAGTGGTGCTGTCCCTCTACCTGCCCCTGCCCAGGCAACTGCCAAGTATGTACTTATGAATGATTCAGTATTGTAAGAGGACTGAAAAGAATATGTCTCATACCTTAACTTTGTAATTTTTATGTCTTTGGCAAGAATGATCTTCCTTCAAGATCACAGTTCAAATCACTTGTAAGGAAGTTTATCTGATGACCAGCAATGAATCTTTAAAAATAAAAAATGCTTCTTATATATTGTGTAAAATCAGTAGGTTATGATAAATCTTAAATATACTTCGAAAACAGCAAATCAAGACACAAGAAGAAAAATGATTACCTTGTATTATCTTCTACTAGGCTTACACCTTCCTTTTCATTACATTTTGATTTGGGTTTTCTGTTCAAAAGTTTCTTCTGCTTTCCTTCCATTCTCATTTCTACATAACCTGTATTGATTGTTTTAATTCTCAGGTTGAAGAAAGAGCAAACATCTCATGGCATTGTCTTAGGACAAGACAGTCTGACCTTTGACCTGATCTCAGTAGGTCAATCACAGATGATGAAACTCATGTGCAAGAACACAAGCAGAGAAGATCAATTGGTAAGAACAACAATGTATATCGATAGTCATGTGGCTATATTAGTAGACCTACTAATATTTTATGGAAATGCTGATTCACACTGCTCTTAAACTTGTCATGTAGGATGTTTTCTTACACAAGCTTTTCTGATTGTTCCCAAACTAAATATTGTTTGCAGAATGTCTTGGAGCTCCCGCATTGGATTAAAGATTTTGACTTATAGATATTCAGAATGTATTTCATTTTGCGTGATGTCTCGTGGCCCTGTTTCAGTATCTGTTTTCAAAGCTTTTTTTTCATCTGCTCAACCCACATGTTTAAAATAGTTGCTCTGCTTTGTACAATTTAATTTCCTCACAAGTTTATCTAATTGGAAACAAAATGCTTGTAGTGATAAAAAGAGTTTTATTTTGACTTCCTTATATGCAGGTTGAATTCCTAAACCCTGACCCTCCATTCTACATTCAACATCACACTCACACCATTAGAGCCAAGCATTTCGTCAGGGTACCCATCTTCTACAAACCAAAATCACCTGGAAAACATCAAAGCTTCATGGTGATACATACTCAGACACGTCATAGCTTGGTAGCAGAGCTGAGTGGAGAGTGCCACTGATAGCATAGAAAACATCAGAGCTTCATGGTGATACATACTCAGACACATCATAGCTTGGTAGCAGAACTGAGTGGAGAGTGCCACTGATATGTCAGCAAAGAAAACATCAGAGCTTTATGGTGATATGTACTCAGACACGTCATAGCTTGGGAGCAGAGCTGAGAGAAGGGTGCCACTGATAGCATAGAAAACATCAAAGCTTTTTGGTGATACGTACTCAGACACATCACAACTTTGTAGTGGAGAGTGTCACTGATATAATAGCTTAGATTCTACAAAGCAACTTATTTGGAAGTCCCATGATGATTCCTCACACAGACCTTTCACTATGTGGTAGCAGAGTTTAGTGGAGAGTGCCTTTGATGTCAACACATAGACCCTCCAAAGCAAGCTAGCACACTTTATTTGGAAGTTCCACTGATGATATACTCACACATACCTTTCATAGTGTGGTAACAGAGTACATTGGAGAGTTCCTATGATGTCAACTTATACTGCTAGAACCTACAAAGCAAGCTAGCACAGTTTATTAGGAAGTCCCACGGATGATATCCTCATACAGACCTTTCACATTGTGGTAGCAGAGCTCCGTAGAGAGAGGCCCAAATTCACACAAGAAAGTTTAAACCATGGGATGGTTTAAACCCCCTCAGGTTTTTCAAGTGTTTGTGCGCAAAGAATCTGGTCCAGATATGTGTTTTCTTTAAGTGCGCACATGAGCAATGTGTGCTTATTCACATTTATTTTAGGATGTTTATGGCAGTTCAAACCGCACCTATGGTGTAAACCTCCCTTGTGAATCTGGGCCATAGACCCTACAGAACGTGGTAGCACATTTCATGTGGAAATACCACTTTATGATATGAAAATGAACAAGCTATCATAGCCAAGTAGCTTAAGTGAATGCATAAAGGTTCTTTTTATTCAATGCTGTGATACACAAATACTCCCCCGGGAGGACAACTCCCCCGGGGACTGAGAGAGTTGTCCTTGGGGAGTTGTCATCCGGAAAAGGTGTCCTCCGGGGAGAGTTGCCCTCGAGGGAGCTGTCCTCCAGGGGAGCTGTGCTTTAGGGAGAGTTGTCGGATGGGAATCGTATATGGGGGGAGTTGTCCTAGAACCAAATACATGACATGTAACTACCTGGACAATTACACCATGTACTTCAACCTCTCAGATCACTATCTCTGCACAGATATCCAGCTTGGATAGATTATTCATTTGCTTTCAGAATAATAAGGGAGTCAGTAATCATGGGAAATTAGTCTCGCTTTGGTCGTGGACATTTCGGGCAAATGTGTTTATTATTCTACAACCAATTTGTAGCCCATAGTATAAGCAAGTATTCTTAAATGGAAATTGCAGTCAACATGCCACCAATTTGTAGTGGAAGTGGAATGAAATAATTAACATAAAGATATGTGCTTTCAAAGACAGATGAATATACATTCAGTTATTTATCACAGCTGCACTGCCAATGCTTAAAAAAAAAAAAAACTATTTGATCTTAAAGTGGGAAGTATGGGTAATCTAAGCCAGATTTTAGTTAGCTGTCTGATCTTTAGATACAGTAGGAGTAATTTCCTTCCTGCTAAATCACAAGCATAGACTATACACAGTATTCATTGTGCAGTTAGAGTAGAAGAAATTGCTTAAACAGTACCAGATTATGGATGCAAACTTTGGATATTTGTGAAAATATGAGAAAGGTGCTGACATGGGTACGGTGCTTGATTACTTGGTTTCTCAAGTTATGTCTCAAGAATTGAATTTAAGGTCCTAATTGTCATAATCTGATATTTTCAAATATTTTGCTTTTCACCAAAGGTGTTCTTCAAATTAAAAATTTCTTTCCTGGGAAGAAAGCACGGGAGAGGGGGGGGGGGGCTATTTGAAAACCCTCATATCTGCAACATGTGCTGTTTTAGTAACTTGTACTAAGAACAACTTGCATTAAAGATAAAATATTGAGTGACTTGCAGGTAGTGATCTAAGTTTCTCTGGGGCATTATGTGAGTTCACAGAAAACAAACCACCTTTAAATATGTATATAGGTTTTGAATAGCAAAGTCTGTCCAAAATATCTATTCAGATTTGCTTGCACTTCCTTACAGTGCAGGCAGACCAAATCCTAACCATGATTAAAGGATGTACTGGTGAACCTTGTTATAACAAACTCCCCCGGACCAAGGAAATTACCTCTTTATATCAAACAGTAAAATACAAAGAAGTGGTATTGGCAAAATTACCTTGTTATAACCAGAGTTTGTTATAACAATGTTCTTTATAATGAGGTTCCACTGTACTGGTATTTTCTGCTTTCCATTTTTCCAAACTTACAATTTTTTTATCTTGAGGGCAGAAGTATGTTTCTTGTATGACATATATGTTATACCCTTATCACTCTGATGTGATCTGTTGGGTTGTTCTGTATGCGACTTGCTGAAGAAATTTGAGTTCTGATCATTTGATTACAATGTGAAAGAAACTACTTCTAGGAAATCGAGGAAGGTTGATAAAGCAGTGAATAACAATTGTTATGTACCCTGAAATTGTTAAATCATCACAATGATAAGAAATCAACTCAGTCTTGTTGAAAAGTGCATGAACTGCACACAGAAGTGGGTACATGGGACTACACACAAATGTTTTGGAAACTAAAGGCTGAACACTCCAGCTGTTTTTTGTCATATTTTTATTTTCAATTACATGAGGTCATTTGAAGAGTAATCCGTGTCACGGGATATTTGTTCTGTGATATTATTCCACACTGACGTCAAAAGACCGAGAAAGCTCACAAAGTTTATTTCACCTCCTCTCAGAACTAAAGCTTCCCTCTAATATTTGAAAGTGGATCTTTCAAATAAAGGCTGCATTTAAAAAAAAACTAATTCATTACTCCTTAGAGTAGGTATATACTTGGTTATGTCAGATCAGATATCACTGTTTGGAAACGATATATCCAGCGACTTCTTTCTTCTCACTATATATGTCATATAAAGTTAAATTTCAGTAATCAATTCTTGTTGAGTTGCTATTAAAAAGCCTAAATATTTTGCTCATGTACAGTCTGTATGATATGTTTATAATGAAATAGCTTCTATTCATGAAAGTGCAATAAAAAGTGTCTTCCCAAAGAAGATAAAAACAGAATGAGAAGTTTGTGGTCTTCGTAAAGATTAAAGATGTTTCCTTTTTTTGCAATAAGTATATGGTACTGTCCTTTGTTTGCTAGTGGAATGTAGTAACCTTTATGTATTATACTCATGAAATTATCCCTATCTGAGATCTTTCTAAGTGGGGGAACATAAACAAGTATCCACATTATTTTTTGGGCATGCCTGTTATTGCTAATTACATGTAGATACATGAAAGGTGCTTATTGATTGGTCAGATGCAGAGCTTTGATGAAAGGCCACTGTTGTGTTTGTTACTAGATATCTCTAAACTACCTAATGAAGACACTGTGACCAAAAAGTGACCTAATTTGAACTGATGATGTATGAATCTTGATGTCAGTGAAGGTTGTACAGTATTCTATAATATTTGCATGTGTTTCATATTTTAGTTTGAAATGAAATATCTCTAGTGGTATAAACAGTACGAAAAATTCACCGAGTTACAATTTTAATGTGAAATTTCATTGCTTAAAGATAGTTTGAGAAAAAAATGATGTTTTGATGAGTGTGTCATTATTCCATTTTTTATAATGATGATATTAAATATGTTGCACTAATTGTGTGTTTAATGTCTAGATGTGTCTTTATGCCTTGTCCATCATTTTTTCTGAAATACTCATTTTCATGTCCACCAGTTTCATCTCCATGTGTTTTTGAATATTGATATGCAGAAAAATTCCCAAAAGTGAAAAAGAAATATCAAGAAGTGATTTCAACACTGATAAACCTAGCAAAAATACCATTTTGTTTCTGTTTAATTTAAAAAATGAAACATTTAATTACAGCTGTGTCATTGAATTGACATATTTTCTGCAACTAAAGTTATATTATGTCTCTGATATAAATTGTTGTTATCTGTTTATTTTGTGAATTATGGTCTTTTCTATTCCTACTTGCAAAGAAATTGTGTGTTGTGGTTGTATTTGGCATTTTGTATTCATACTTACATCTAGTTTGTTGATTTTTGTAAGTTTTTTTTTGTGAAAGAAAAGATATTTGTGTAAAAAAGCTTAACTCTATTTACAAAGATATTTATAATTGCTTTGCATAAAAAAAAAGAAACTATTATACTTTGGGTTCATTTTGCTTGTCTGATAAGACAGTGGTTTGTGCCATTTGAATAAATTGCAGATAAATGAAATAAATTCAACTTTCGCAGCATACTATAGTATTTCTATTGTTTTATTTGAAACATATGTAATGTATATATAAATCGAGGTGAACTAGATATGATTAAATGATAAATCATGTTTTACTCCCAAGGATTAATTTCCCCTTTTCTTAAAAAAAAGGAGCTTTTTAAAGGGCTTATAGTTCACATCTAGAAGAACATACAATTAATAACAGGTGCATGTATATGTACAACATCATGATAAGGCATTTGAAGGCAGTCCACTATAACATCAAGTTGACATTATTGTAAGCATATATATAAGATAAATAGAAAGTTTTAGAGAAATGAACAACAGAATACAAGTTTCAAAATTCATACTAGTAACTTTCATCCTTTACCAGATCCTTCTCAAAATTTTATTTACATAGAAGTGTTACATGTCTGTATTGTTTCTCTATTTTTTTTTTCTACTTTTGTGAGAACCTCAACTTAAGTTTGCTGTGTACATCTCCTTTAATAATGCTACAGGTTTATCAACCAAGTCACTGCCTGTTCCTTTTTTCATTAACCATCGTTGCTACAAAGAATGTACACTTTCATTTTCAGTATGTACATCGGGCCCGAATCTCTAAAACATGACGGGGAATACACTGAGTAGTGATGAAAGATGTCTTGTTCGGAAGCCAGTAATAATTTCCCAAGAGAGTACTATCGTTAACTTCTTGTCATGATGAAGGATATAATTTTATTTTCTAGATCCTTTTACAACGGGGGCGGGGGAAGGAGAGGGCAATAGGGATGCTATTGACTTTTGATTGGATCGTATATCATTAGTAGACGGGGGGGGGGGGGGGGGGGGGGGGGGGGGGGGGTTAGAATGCGGAATGCTTCTCTGCTTGGAGAGTATTTACTATCTCCCCTCTATTGCGGCATGTTTTTTCATCTTGAAGCATTGCATTTGAATATACTAGTAAATAATATCAGATAATATTCTGTCTGCTAGGAAGATTTTTAACTGAGTAAGGTCATTAAAGTGAACAGTGAATACACGTCTTTAAGACTGCACAAAATCCCCAATACTATTTCATTTATAACATTTTGGTAGAAGTTGCAATATTGACAGATAAATGGCTCACGATGCGAAGAGGGCGCCAGTCATGATAGAGAGAAGCACGACAGTGACGACCATACCACCAAGATCGAACAGACGAAAGTATCGACGCCTACGTTCGTTCAGCATTTCCTGCAAAGATGAATTTTAAAAGGGGGGAGTGCGGGAGGGGCATGAATTTAGTCATATTCAAATCATTATCTTTATTATGTTTAATTTCTTGGACTTTGCCCATATTCCTCTCTCAACTTTATGCTTTCCACTTCTTTTCCTTCTCTTTCTTTATCTTCCTGTCCTTTTTTTTTTGTCTTTGTACATCACTTTTTCCTTGTCATTCAAGGGTGAGGGATGCCCCCCTCTTATGTTGGATAATCCACTGGGAATAAGATGATAATAATAATAATAATATTCTGGATTTATATAGCGCCTAATACATCTCCAAGAGAGTCTCTAAGCGCTTTACAGAAATATTATTACCCCGGTCATCGGATTCAGGCTTGCCCGCATACAATGTATGCACCTTCTCCACTCCCTAGGGAGCATTCCAGCCAGGCACCTTTTGCAGGCGCGCACAATGCTAAACAAATCACAATGACTTTTGCATCCTACCGGGTACCCACTTAACACCTGGGTGGAGAGTGGCAAATGTAGATTCATATCTTGCCAAAGGACATTAGTGCCGCGCCGGGATTTGAACTCGGACCACGAGATCTACAGTCCGGTGACATATCCACTAGACCACGACACCTCTACACATCTGATACATATCAGAGGAGGAGATCCAATCCACTTTCTTAATAAACTTACTTTTAAAAAAGTAATATCGAACGGATATTATCATTCTCTTACCTCTGCGCTGGTTGGAGTATCAATGCCTTTCTGCATACTTAGTCTGGGATACAGACCATGACAAACCGCTAACAGTACCGTGATCATTGCAGTCATGAGTAGTCCAAAGACTAAGAATCGTCCAAGGTTCGTTGACGTGTACGAAGGCACCGTGGTACTCAACCACGCTGATATGATGACGAGGGAGACGAAGATAAACCCAGCGAAGACAATTCGTTCACCAGATGATGGAGGTGCGATAACGAATACAATCAAGATCTTGACAGAAGAAAGCGAGAGAATGGTTGGCGAAATCACTGTTACAAATTTCTGTCGGCAAATTTCCATGTAGCCCCCTTCCTGGGCCCAAAATATCTGACTCTACAAGAATTTTTTCTGCATTTTTTTTGATAAACAGAAAACCAATTCATTTTCTAGAGACTCCTCTCTGCAGAGTCTGCATCAATGATTTCTTCTACTGACTCGTGTGTAAGATGTTCTCATGTTTTAACTCTAAAAGGCATCAACTGTTTATGTACTCCCAAGTACATATATAGGGATGGACCCAAGACAGTCAATTAGACTATTATACCTTACTATCAAGGCCGTACGCAGATTTTTTTTTCGGGGGGGGGGGGGGGGGGGGGCAAGACTATATCTTCAATATTTGATTGAGGGGGCACGCAAGCGAGGGAGCGAAGCATTTTTTAAAAATTGAACGATCTGGTGCACATTTTGGGGGAAATTTGGTAAAATTCTCAATAAAAGGTAAGGAAAAAATAGAAAAAAAGTAGGGTTTCGAAAATTTCTATGGGGCAACTGCCCCCTGCCCCCTATGTGCGTACGGCCATGCTTACCATCCATGTTGCTATGACAGCAGAAGCGATCAAACTATCAGGCTGTCGTCTGCGTAGAATAACTGAGACTGTGATATCTTCGTATGTCTCCGGGCAACAGTCATACTTCTTGATATTCTTCGAGAGTGTAGTCTGGACGATGTCCCAGATAGGATTGGGTACGAAGTCCTGTAGATCCAGTTCGGTATCAGGAGTAGTCAGATAAATCTTAGAGTTATCCTGCATCCAGGCACCCCAAATCAGCGTGCAGTTCTTCAGGGAAAATAAAAAAAAAATCATTTATTCCATCTATCACTTCTCATGTTCCCTTTTAAAAAGAAATATGCAACAGGAAATTGATATAGAAACATGTTTTCAGTCGATACAAATTTCAAGGGTTTCCAAAGTAATATTACTAATACAATTTCAATCAATTAACCAATAAAACCTGAAAAAAAAATCTATTGGTCGATCAGTCAGTCATTTGGTTAGAGCAGGTTTCCCTGCGTAATACAGTCCGTCGGTTAACCGCCAATAATAAAGCGCTTAATGTACACATTGTCAGGTTGATGGTCACTATTCAGTTAATCAATCAGTCAATACTAGTATTTGATCGATCCTTTATCATTTATATAGTCAATCAATCATTGAATCAATTAATCAGTCTCCCGATCCAGTCGGCCGAGCGGTAAAAAGAAGAATTCTTATATAAGTCGGTTAATCACTCAATATGTACATCTAAAACCGTGAGCTAAAGATAATCTATCAATTATTCTACCTGAACATCGTAAGGATATTTGCTGAGGTCCATCCTGCACGATGATTTGATGTTAATAGGTACAATGTGATACACAGTACCGTCTGAATATGCCATAGCGTGGACATTTGACAACGTCTCTCTCTCTGCAACGCTGTGTCGTATAATAATCAAAGATTGGAATAGTTGGACAATGATAACAAATGAATGTTTGTATATCGGGAGCCTAATTCGGTCTTGCTTTCCTCATTCTAGTAAAACTAGAGAAGGCATTTCGTTCCTGTATTTTGGCAACGTTCACTATGAGACTGAACCATAATTTTACTACCAAAATAACAATTTCATTATACATAATGAGCTGGAATAGAATTTGAAAAAAAAAGAAGAAGTAATAAAAATGTAAAGAAGAAGATCATTCTTCATAACAGAAAAGCAAAGTAAACGAGTAGCATAATCATGGAACTATTCTTCTAATAAACTGACCTATTGTAAAGTATAATGTCGGGTTTCCATATTTGCCATGCAGGGATACGAACAACTTTGATTCCAACATACGCTGATGCATTCCATGACAGTCGACGATCTGTCCATAGCTGGGAAAAACAGAATCATTCAGATATCTATCAAAATCAAGAGCATTCTTTCATACGAGATACTTTTTTCATCTAAGATGAACGATGCGACATCATTAAATTCTTAGACCTTTAAGAAAATTATATTCATTAATATAGAGAATTCTACCTTATTCTGCGACTGTTATCACATGTAGGTGTTACCCAAATTACTGTTACAAACATACCAGTTTCTGCCAGGCAACTGCTGAAAATGTTCCCTCAAATTCATCCTGCAAACAGGGGAGATTTAGAAAAAGAGATTGAGAGAGAGAGAGAGAGAGAGAGAGAGAGAGAGAGAGAGAGAGAGAGAGAGAGAGAGAGAGAGAGAGAGAGAGGGGGGGGGGTAGTTATTGATCATGACAAATATATCAAAAATTAAAACTTTCTCAATACGAATCAGTTGAAATAAGATAAGATAAATCAAATGAATTGAAATTAAAAATGAGATTATCATCAATAAGTTTCAAATGAATAGTTGAAACGTAATAATCAATGGCATGAAAACACTCCATTTAAACTGCCCATCATTATCTTGTTAATCAATCTTAGCAATGCAATGACGTAGCCCCTGGAGCTTTGTCCCCTTTCTCACTGCAAAGGGGAAAGGCCTAGGAGACAAACAAAGATAATAGAGAAAAAATGAGAGAAATGGAAAGAGAATGGAAAGAGAAAGAGAAAGAGAAGAAAAAGAGAGGGAGAAGGGAAGAAGAAGAAGACGAGGAGTACAGGATCCATCTCCCTTTTCAAGATCCTTTCTCTGTCATTACCTAGAAAGAAGTATCAGCCCAGTGACTTGACCCATTCATACCATGATCCTGTTGCAATACTTCGCTTTTAAATACGATTCTTAAGGTTGCAGAAATTTATTGTTTTTATAATAATTAGTAAACGTTAAATTTATGAAAAAGGTAATATTAAAGTGACACATACCAACTTAGTAATACTTTGAAGGATAAGACCTATCTCGACTTCAGTAGAATTGTCGTGTGAGGGCGGGTTATGGTTGTTATAAGATTCTAGTAGGGTCGATGTCAGGGCGTCATAAGGTCCTTGTTGATTCCAACCTGTGGATTAAACAGTCATAATTATAGAAATAATGAACAGGTTGTATCTGGATAATGTTAGAACAGTCAATGAAAACTTATGGATATGCCCACTCCCCCTTCCCCTAACTGAAAAGGGGGAAAATCGAAGAGACGATGGAACCCCCCCCCCCCCATGATGTTAGTTACTTTGCTTGTCCAAGCACACCATTTATCAGGGATTCATAATTAGTTCTTTCAATCTTTTCTCAAGAATTTTTTTCATTTCCTTACATTCTTATGAGAAGAAATCATTTTTCATAACTGAACTCAATATTTCCTGTAAAGTTGGATATCTTCCAACTCACATCGTCAAATATAGATTATGACTCACTCGTAGCAACGCTTTTGAAACTGAAGCATGAGGAAGGGGCTCTCTTCAAGGTTATTTTTTCAATTTCTCTCAGAGGCGGAAACTGCTCATAGTTATAAACTACAGAAATTTAAGATATCTCTCATGAAATCTTTGGCTTATTTTCATACACCTGAGACTTGCCTTCTCAATATAGAGAATTATTAGAGACAATTTTCCCTCTACAAGGAAAGTACCGTGCTCTATGTAGGAAAGAATTATGACGTTCGTAAAGTAGCTGATCTAATCAAGCAATGTAACTATGGCAACTGTCATCTAAACAAAAGCAGATATAACTATCATCTTGAAGGCGATTATTCTATCCCTCGTACAAAGCTTTTAAGCCCGGCGCACACTGCACGATCTGACTGTCATCCAATTTTGGAAAAAAAAATTGTTATAGCATTAGATATGAACATTCAAACATGTAAAATCTTCATTATGAAACTTTCGAAAAGTCTTGTGAACACTAAAATCGAAATTCCGGGCTATTGCGAGCCTCCCTGTAGGAATAAAAGCGAATTCAATTCCGAATCGTGGTAACGTCATAGCAATCGTGCGATCGGCTAAGATTTGAAGCCGATTTGGCCTTTACTGCGACCACAAGGCTTGCAGTTAACAAAAATTTCGATTTAAGTATTCGTATCATTATTCCGAACTTCAAAATAATAAGATAATTTGTCTTTTTTAAACTTTCATATTTAATGCAAAATGCCATTTGTTCGAAAATTGGGTTGCAGTCGGATTGTATAATGTGCGCCGGACTTTAGAGGTGTAAGAGTGATGGCTAAACTAACTCGAACTATAACAAAATTTTTTGTTTTCTAATTTAACATGTTTAAATGAATTCATGCCCTGGGATATAGCTTGCCGAACCTGTAACTATTTGCATGTAATGATCAGAAGAGAGAATCTTTAAATGTCTTAAATTACGTAAAATCTGTTGTAAAATATGGAGGAATCGGCAAATTTGAGAGCGATAGATGAAAAGATGAACGTCTTTAAATCCAAATACATTTTCCTCAACGCGTGCATGGCTGAGTAAAGTGAGCTAGGTAGTGATACGCGCGGGAAGTTAGGAATATTATGAGGAAGTTATTGATCATAATATGAGCTGGAAAGACAATTCCATCGATGAATAATAGATCTTAAGTCCTCTTACAAAATGTAAAAGAACACACTATATAGGTAAAAAAATTGAGGGCACTTTACAACGAAGCGAGACGAAAAGTAGAAATGTTGTGGTCCAGTGGATAAGCCTCCGGACTTTGAACCACAAGGTACGGGGTTCGAATCCCTGCCGCAGCACTAATGTCCTTTGGCAAGACATTAATCTACATTTGCCACACTCGACCCAGGTGAGGTAAATGGGTACCTGGCAGGAATCAATTCCTTGAAATGCTTGTGCGCTATAAAAGGCTGCCGGGCTAAAGCCAGGGTAATGATATACAAAGTCCTTTGGAAGCGCATGGAGACGTTAGACAATAACGTGATATGCGCTATACAAGAACGGAATATTATTATTATTAAAGTGATTAAAGGAAAGGAACAATCAGAAGAGGATAAATTGAATATTGACCTGAAGAAAGCATATTTGGCAGAGGTTAAAAAAGTAATGAAACGATGAGCAACTTAGAACATTCATATCTCTTTAATTAATGGCAATTAATCATTACCTTGGGCGTCTGTTACTGCAGTGCAGGAAAAGATGAGAAATAGGAGAAGCGTCATCATTAGTCCTATTGGGCATGAACAGAAAAGAAGACAAATACAACGGAAATATAATCATTATGTTCGCAAAATTCTCTTATTGGTGTAAAATTTCTTTCTGGGTTTAAAGCATTCCTGTAGTGGGATGAGAGAAAAACAGAATGACATTCAAAGGTAGGATAGGTGTGACGATAATTGATAGGTTATCCGATAAATATGCTATTTCGAGAATAAAAACACAAATGCATGTTGTCTGTCCCATATCTTGTTACGAAGATAACCAGATAATATTGTTTCCATCGGTTCATCAATGTACTGCATTTGGACTCTCTTCCTACACTATCGGAATGATTTTAACCACCAACACTTTGCTGAGAGAAAAACATTGCAAGGAGCCATGAATTCGCTGTTGCAAGTTGCCGACATCAAACAAAACAACAACGGCAGCAGCAAACGAATTAAGGTAAAAAAAAATGAAATTCCCTTCAGAAGATCTGTAATAGATATTGAACTTAAACTTACCAAATTTAATGCACATCTAAAGAAGGGTTATGATCTCGTCCAGGTGCCTCTGAAAATATTCCCCTTTCTCAGATATAAATTGACAGGAGGTGTGTGCGTGCGTGCGTTACCCTTTACAAAGTTGCGGTTAAAATCTTGTTGGTATGATCTCAGCTTTATGAAATCTTGTGAGAAGAGTAATGGTTTTTAAACACCACATGAGTGAGGTTTTTAACATATAGGAAGTTAGCCAACTCAGCTCTCTCTAAGTCTATGCTCGAATACTGAAACATATTCCACCTCATTGATGTAAGTCACAAACATTATGACCAAACTACATTTTAAAAATGTGAACTAAGATAAAAGACGATTGAATACACTACATACATTCTGCATATACCAGATATTAAATGTGCTTCCAAAACATGAAAGCATGCAATCATACAAACAAACAAGCAAACAGGCAAACAAAAATACCCATAAACTATGCCACTCCGGACACGATACTTCTAGACAATAGTAATAATTGCCCAAGACAATAGACCAATAGTCGGCTATTCCCTTGAAAGAAGTACTACTTTACCCTCAAGCAAATGCACCCTTGTATTAGTTTACTTGGCATTGCATCTAAACTGAAAAATCGAACTGAAAAAGTCATCAGAAAGAGTTAATCGGAAGAATCATATGTTTATGTTGAATTGATCGCGAGAAATTTTCACTCGTTTGGGCCAGGAACAATTATTATCCCTGCTTGGCAAAAATTAATATAAAAACAAGAAAAAGCTGACAAAAATAGAACATTAATTAATAAAGATTTATTTAATGAGAAGACTTTCTAAAACAAAATGGATACTATGCTTTTATTTTTCTTATTCACTCTGACTGTAGAGTGGAGGTCTAGTAATAATTGATATCTAGCAGAATCTTCATTACGTATCAAAATAAGCAGATGAGTATTTAAGGTCAATAATTACCACAACGCATCTTTGACCTAGAAAGTAGGAATGGAGGGGGGCAATTCTGTACCCCTCTCCAGACTGGTACCACACGGATCAGACAGCGGATATCCCTAGTTCCGCTTGGAATGGGGGTAAAGGGGAACATTTTCATACTCCCAAATCAAATTATAAGTTCATCTAGTTCAAGCCGAATATTTGAAATCTGAAGGCTAGGTGAGACAGGATAGTGTTAATCGAGGAGGGGAAATAATGCCGGCTTGTTTAGATTGCTAAACTAAATGAGGAATTCAGAAATAGGCGAATTCTGACCAGATGATAATTATAAACACGATAAAGACTTACTAGTACTTCAGACTCTTAATTTTTACATAATTATGTGATTTATTTGAGGATTGAAAAATACACTAAAAAGAACGTAAACAAATATCTTAGGTTACTTGTATATTGTTAAATTATGCACACTACAAGTCATAAATGAATGTTAAAAACATAAATGGATAATATTGCTTGGAACTCAGAATAAATGATAAAAAGCATAACACTTAATGAGAGAATCAAAGACCAAATGTTAATACGAAACATTAAAAAAATACGCTTGAAAAGGAAGACGAAGAAGTTAAGAAGAAGAAGAAGAAGAAGAAGAAGAAGAAGAAGAAGAAGAAGAAGAATAAAGAAATAAAGAAATAAATCTGCATCATGCTGAAACCACGTGTAATTGTAGAATTTCTAGCGGAACAATATCATTAAAATGTTGACAAGTAAACAACCGTCAATCTTAAAAATGGGAAAACGTGCCTTAAAAAACCTAATAAACTACAACAAGCATGCACATGGACAATCAATAATCAATGACCTTCCAGTGATTTACAATAATAAACTCCAAACAATTACTCAGAACGCTTAGAAATATTTTGAATACTGATAAATATGCAATGTGAGATTAATTTCCCCTAATGGGAGAATACAAAGGCAAGACTTACCCAAAATTACATTACCCATCAGGCATTAGGACGAAACTGCACATACGGAGATATGCTAATGCAGAGCGGTATTCTACAAGAGATTCTATTTGGGCGGACTCCTGAGGCGAGTGGAAAAAGATGTGAACTGAGGAGAGGAGGGGCGTCGCTAAAGGGATGACGACCATTCAAATTATATATCGGTCAAACTTAAAAATGTTCTCCTCCAAATACTTATAGTTATTCAACAATGCTCTTTAGGTGTAGCATCTTGAAATTTCTAAGCTGGTTCGTCGGATTATTCTGTCCGATGTTGCCACATAATGGTTTATCGACGATTCTGACATCAGAAACAAAATTCAGTTATTCCCATTCGTTTATATGATGCAGAATGCTTTTTTCCCGAAAAGAAAATGAGAGAAGACACAGATAGCACTGTAATTTTTTTTTTTCAAATTCACTTGCGTCAATTGTTTGGGGAAAAAAATATAACGACAACGCCCTTTAGCGATTCATGACTATGCGATGGACAAAGGCGCGGTTACGCGTTATTGTGTGTTGTCTTATGTTTCAGTTCTGAAAAAAAAACAGCACTTGAGATAACTACTCGAGAGACATGTGGCATCAATATAGGGTGTGGGTATTGTCATTATGTTTCTATTGATAATACACACTAAGAAAAAAATTGCACCCTAAATGCAACACTGGCTGCACCTTTTTGGGTGCAATCTTGCACCCCGGACGAAAAAAATGCACCTTTTTATTTTTGTTTGCACCCTAAAAGGTGCAACTTTGTACCTTTTAGGGTGCAGAGATGTTTGCGTACGAGGAAGGTAGCAATGAAAGAATAATTGAAAAGCCTTGAAAAACTGAAATAAGACCAGTTTAGAAGTGTCATATTTATTTACTTTAACTAAGAACTTTATTCACAGAAAAGTAAAAAGGCCGGAATGAAATCATTATTATATTAATATCATCATTATTATTTTATTTGGCAAATCAAGTGATATAAATACAACAGCATAACAAACATGAATTGAATCAAAATCAGTAGAAAACATATATAAATATTGCAGTAGCAGGTGCATCCGGTCAAGCTGTCCGGGTATATATCCCAAAGAAGTACACCATGCATACGAATAGTACAGGTGGCATTTTTGAGACATCTCCAGACGCTTTCTCCGAATAATTATTAAACTTTGGTTAAACTATACCCCAGCTATAGTATAAATTCTCTCAAAATCTCCACACAGCAGTCGATATAATCATGACTTTTATTTACTTTGTTGGCATCTTGCTCTCCACCTTTCCTAGTTCTATGATAGTCGTTTTTAGACGTGCTATCTTACATGAATTCAAAATACTTTGATAACCTTCGTTTTAATGCAAACTAATTATGAATATCATTAGTGGAATGTGAATAAGGACTGATTAATACTAATGGAAATATTTTCATGAACTTTGGACGGTAGTTCATCGACTTCCGTTGGTAGAATGGTAGATGCTTGCATCGTGAGGACAAAGACCCTTATTTTTGAACGTTGGACTGCGGAGCTTGAAATAATATCCAATATGGTAAATGATTAAAAAAAAGTCTATATCAGCAAAACTGGCAGGTACCACCCATCAAATATTAACAAACATATAAGAGAGAGTGAGGTGTGTCAAGAATGTTATTGCTGTATATAGAGAGAGATATAAAACAAGTGATACAAAGATTTATGTTTAGTGACATCTAAAGAGAAAATTCTGAAAAATGCATTCTTGAGCGTGCACGCGTGCTTTTTAGGCGTGATATATGGCATTCAAACTATCTCTTATGTCACGTTCTTTAAATGGCAGTTGATTGTGAAATACTGGATTATTCGAGACAATTTTGCTTCTATAGGAAGGAGAAGAGAGAGAGAGAGAGAGAGAGAGAGAGAGAGAGAGAGAGAGAGAGAGAGAGAGAGAGAGAGAGAGAGCGCGCGCACCGGGGGAAGGGGGGGGGGGGGGAGGGGACTGTTGGAAGAGGATATGTATGGGTGTATATGGATGTATGTTTCACTGTACGTATGCCATTTTCTGTTTACTTGCCCAGAACTATATAACATGTAGATTCTGAAACAACAATCTTCTGAAACAAACACTCTTGAAATTGGAACAATGCATTGTTGGTATCTTGCAATAAACAAAGTGTTACATTGGACTAAGATTACCAAGAAAAAAAAATGTCTTGCTTATAATTTGCGTAAAATATCAACTTTCAAGACATATTGTTCTACCTTATGAGAAGTAGCAGTAGTATGTACTATGCCTGTACCGCATAGGTGTATTGTTGGTTAGCCACATTAGAACTGAATAAATTTAAATGGAAGAACTTTAAAAATCATAAATTGGTATATATGTACTTCGGTATAAGGACTAGATGTAAGAGAGTTTAATTTTGGACCTTCAGAAGTGATGTTGTTTCGTGCAGTTTTTCTATCTTTACTTTTGGTGTAATATTCTTTTAAAGATGTTACAGCCTTTGGTGTAATGTGGTGGAATCCTTAATTCTTGAGAGAAAAGGAAACATTTATACTACAAACAGGACAAACTTTAAAAAAATCCTCTTTTAGGCGAATCTCTATGTCACTCTAAAAATTGAGTTACAACACCCACCTCCAAACAATTACTCAGAACAAACAAATATGTCTTATTATTTCTTACACTAAAACAACTTGACTCATAGCATGAAATCATGAACATGTGGCTTTCGTTCTTCATTTTCATGAATTAATTTTTAAGTTCTCATTATCTAGTTCCTGGTTGAGTCTTTACAACATCTAGTCTGGTAAGTGCCGCGAAGGATGTTCACAGTGACACCGGTTGACATCGAGGAGGTAGATATGTAATCTTAAGGCCCAATTTTGAAGTGGTCTTCCGATGAGTGATTAGAGGTCCAGAGAACAACCTCTTAACAGTTAGCTCACAATGCATAATTGTAATGAGAACTTAAGGTCGATGACAACTGCAGTATTATTGCACAACTTCAAACACCGTGTTAATGGGAAGGGCAAGGCCCGGGGGCAAGGAAGATTTTTGTTTTCTTGACGGAATAATTTCTCTCACGGACATATTTATATTGACGATAATGTTGATATGTATGGTTGTTATGTCAAAGATTTTCCATGGTTATAATAAAGCGCATTATCTACGATCATCAACTTAGAATTATTCTCACACTCGCTACTTCTCAGGATAGAATGATTTGAAATTCCCACAAATAGCTTTCTTTTTCTTCCTTTTCTTTTTTCCCTGAATCATATCAGTATTGGTTCCTTGTAATGCGCTTTAACATATATAAGCTGACCAATGCGCTTACAGTATTATTATTACCATGATTACCCCAGTCACTGCATTCAAATGTGAAATATCTTAAGGGGGGGGGGGGGGGAGGTGAAAATAGCATCTCATACTTTTAGCTGACATGTTTAGATCCACATTTCTACCTTTTAATCAAGTAAATATTTGTGAAAAGGAATGAAATTGAGAACAAGACAACCAGAATATTTTCATAATTCATTTTGATGAGTAAGAGTCATCTTCAATATATCGCACAGATTTTGTCGTGTGATAAAGGGCAACAAATTTTGAATCCAATGCAAAGCCATTAAAGACTATGGGATAAAGCTCTAACTTATATAAAATGATTTCAAAAATGAGGTTATGACATCTGACAAAATACCTATCTTTGACAAAACTGACCCAGAAATAAATATATCTCATGTAAACGTCGTTTGTATAACGGGCTGCAGTTAAAGTCAATACCAACCTCCCATTCTAGAGTAGTTTATCGGAGCAATTTAGCGGTAAGTTATCTACTAGAGTTTAACTTATTTACAGAGAGCGTTAATCATTGATGAGGCTAACTTGGACTAATTAATTAATACAGTGACGAAACAATCCATCTCTCTAACTTGTGTGTGCCCCACCTATACCTGTAATCAAACATCACGCCATTTGGTAGTTAGTAATATCTTGTTATTCAGGAATCCGCAATTGACGGAGCGAAATTGATTCTTCTTGTCCGGGTATACTAATTTTCATTAAGAACTATTGGAATAAAAACAATAAGTTATACCTCATACGTCTTATAGTGGTGCTTTCGCGTCAGTGAACATGGTTTTATTCTTTTCAATAGAATAAAATAATCTCTCTTCGTCTAAATTATCACTTTATTAATAAAATCTTCGTATCATTGAACAGTAGGATGGTCCATTTAGTTATCTGATTTTGATAAAGAAAACGTGTTTTTTCCTTCAGCTAAAATCAAGGATTTCGAACCCTCGCTAGAGACTGTTTTCTGTTGATCGTGGACAAACCACTTTACATTTGATTCTAGCTGGGATTCTTGTATTCTTACGATCGTGCACTCAGCATGAGAGGGACGATGTTGAAGTTCCTCGCCGCCATTTTGTTCTTGACTGTGTCAGGATCTCAGGTAAGACAATCTCCAATCATCAAAGGTTTTTCCACATACTTTATGAAAGAGAAAATGAACTTTCTCTCTCAATACTTGCAGGAAAGTGGAAATCTGTTTTCTTATGAGTCATTGAGGGGATCACTTTGTATACACCCTAAAAAAGGAATGGTCAAAATAACCAATTTGTTGGTGAATATGTGTCGACCAAAAAATGATCAAAATCAACCAAAATTTCGGTACATTTTAATCAATGATTTGGTGATACTGACCATTATAATTATTGGTCAATCTTTATTGATATTTTTTGGTCGGACACAATGTCATATTAACCAACGTATTGTTCATTTTGACCAATCTTTTTTTAGAGTGTAGGAGTTGAACCCACTCCGAGTGATGATTGAAATTACTCTTTTGAGAAGATAACAGGCGGGTTTTTTTTTGAAAGCATGAATTCCACTTCAGATTCAAGTGATCCTTAGAAATGACCCCTGAAAGAATGGATGGCAACTCAATATTAGGAAGAATATCTTTCAACAGGACCAATAGAACCCCTTTGAAAACTGAACCGTATTTCATATAGTTCTTTTCTCATTCATTAGTTGTTGTTTTTTTTATAGTGAATAAGAAAAAGGAGGCGGGTCTGAATTATTCTTCATATACACCATGTCATATACACCAGTTTAGTGTTTTCCTGTCCATCTCATTTTTCCTATTACCCTTTTTCTTTACGGTAAAAGTCATGTAGGTTCTTTTTTTTCTGAAATATACATGGAAAATAATCCCCCTCTTTTCATTTGCTCTTTAGAAATCATTTATTTCATCTATATATTCAAACACATAGGATGACAAGATTAGTTAAATACTGCTTTATGTCATTGTCCAGAGATTTAGAAAACATGAATATCAAAACCAAATTACAAAAAGAGAATAAGTATGATAAACATAACGATAGAGAATCAAGGCATTATACATGATGTGTAGAAAATTATCGCACTAAAAATGCCAAATTCTTTCATAATTATATCAATCAGAATATAAAATATGTGGCATAAAATTATGTATTTTATAAAATGGCGCCAGTAAATAAAGAGAAGATCAAGGTAGGGTATAGAAATGAGGTGATAATGAAATCATGGGTCATATTCCTTTAAAGAAAGATTAGTGGCTTGATATGATTGTTTGCACGGGTATAAACATCAAGATAATCTAACCGTCTAAGATAAAAAAAAAAAAATAAAAGGCTTTATGGTATAATTTCTTTTAATTATACATTTAAAACTATTGAGTGATGTTGCACTTTGAAGTCCACTGGAGAGCTCATTCCCAATATTTGCACCCGCATCCCTAAAGTATTGTGATTCCAACTTGGGTTGAGGTAAAAGATTAGATTCATCCGCGTAGAGAAAGTCCTGCTTATGATGAAGAGCTATAGAATAAATAAAGTAAGGAGGATTAATGCCTTACCAAAGGGCACTTATTGCTTTCAAAAGAAAAAAAGTTCCAAAATGATATCTGCACTCTCAGAAAAGTTGGTTAATCTTTGGGTTGGTTACAACATGAACCGACCAACTGTTGGTTTTAAAAAAAAAATCCCCCATGTTTTACACAATCTTTTAAACCAACAGTTGGTGCATATTTTTCTTAGAGTGTGTAGGCAGCGTCACAAATATTAGTCTCGTAGGCCCTAGATTTCAGATATCAGATTTCAGATTTATAGATTTATCCTACGAAATGGTTAGGATAACAGGCTAAGCATAATCATAATAATGATTCGGCGATAAAGAACGAACAACTGGGTAGATCACTCTTCTGCGATATAGTTTTTCCCATCGCCAGACTAGTCGGTAATTATTTGCTTACTATCAGATCGGTATATATTTTGGAATCATATACGGTTGTGCACTTCTAAACTAACAGCAGATACGGAGGAATATACAATTCAATTCCTTTAAAGTTATAAGAATATTTAAAAGGTGAAATAACATCCAAGAGAATATAATGTATTGAAATCTCATGATCTGGGACTGGGTCTGAAATTCGTAAAAGGAGAACTGGACCGGCCCACTCAACCTACAAAAATGGACATTCCAAAATTCTCCATTCATCATTATTATGTAATTATTGCTATTGTAGGATAAGATGTCTCGCCTTTACAGGCGTATATACACTGCAAAAATATTGGGTACAATTTTACCCAGCAAGATGGTTATTATGATTATATCCAACCAGCTTTGGGCAAAAATAGGGTAAAGATATAAAAAGAATGTTTACTTAAAATGGATAAAATTTCACTGAAAATGGATGGAAAGAAATGTCCAAAGAAGTGCCCAAAGTTGGTTGGATAGATGATTACCCTCATGGCACATTTCCACCCAATATTTTTCAAAGTGTACGAACACAGTTTTGCCTGGGAGATGAGGTCTCTTGCTCTAACGTGAACTTCCTTTGTTAAGCGGAAAAAAAAAGACACCCTGGGTTGTGGCAACACTTCTTTTCACAGAAAGGATGTGCTTGAAAACCATGTTTTGGGGGCCTCTGTGATATGCATCTGTTATGCAAGGTCACATACACACTAAAAAAAAAAGTGCAATCTTGCACCCTTCAAATGCAACACTTGGAGCACCTTTTAGGGTGCAAATTTGCACCTTTTACAAGATTTTGCACCTTTAAAGGTGCAATTAGCGGCATTTTGCACCCTAAAAGGTGCAGAGTTGCAACCTTTTAGAAAAGGTGCAAATTTGCACCTTTTTGTACGCAAAATTCTCTGCACCCTAAAAGGTGCAAAGTTGCACCTTCTAGGGTGCAGAGAATTTTGCGTATACAAAAAGGTACATTTTTGCACTTTTTTTCGTCCGGGGTGCAAAATTGCACCCAAAAAGATGCAGCCAGTTTTGCATTTAGGGTGCAATTATTTCTTAGTGTGTAGAAACAATATAAGAAAATATTGATTAAACATGTTTAATCTTTGCTTATTAAATCATGATAAAGTTTTACCGCAGATGACTGGAATGCAAAATTATCACCCGTAATCATAGGAATATTCTTTTCTTGCGAGGAGTTGCCGTTGGCTGTAGAAAAAAAAATACCCCACACATTCTGCCCCAACATAAAACATTACGGCATTGAACAGTACTTTGATATTGATGTAACGGATGTAGAAGACTGATAGAGTGTTAGAAAATACATGAAATTTCTTTTCTCGCATGTTTCATAAGTAAAGTGAACAGAATTAACAGTATGTCTTCCATGGCTGCCCAGTATTCCTCAATTAAATCGTTCAGTAATTAGGATTGAAAACTGATAAACATGCTTTCTCGAAAATTTAATCTTCTTTGAAATGATGTGATCAACCGGCCTCCTGGCATGATGAAATAACATTAGCTGTAGGGAGACTATTCCCTTGCATGCCCAGTTCGTTGCACCGTGGTTTGGAGTTGTCCTGTCCTACATGCGTTTTCTAACTTGCTGTCGCTTTTTGTTGTTGGCCTTCATTTTCTTTTCTTCTTGTTGCGTTGACGGGACTTTTCCTATGACCGGCCCTGCTTGTTGTTGACAGGTCCGTTTTGTTTAAGACCAGCCCTTTTTAGCCAAAAATATTGATCAGCCCGTCATGCCCGTTGGGAAAACTTCCCAAATCCTCATGGCAAGCCCATCCCTGGTATTCACTTATTATGAAGAGTCAAAATGTGAATAGGATGAAATAAAAGAGAATATATATTTCATTAACTTTATCTGTACATTTTTGGTGCTAAAATTTATTTTACATCTATTTCTGCGGAGTCAAATTTGACTCGAAATGGCGTCAGTTGGGAGTCAACTCTATTCCGAGTTAAAGTGACTCGGATTCCGAATTAATTTGACTCGGAATGGAGTTACTTTGACTCGAACTTAGTCGATTCTCAGTTGACACCACACTATTCCGAGTCAAATTAATTCGGAATCCGAGTCACTTAATTCCGAATAGAGTTGACTCCCAGCTGAAGCCATTCCTTATCAAATTTGACTCCGCACTAAATAGTGTATTGTTGTACATCAGGACTGATTTTTATTGAGTAGACCAACCTAATCGACTTTGATATGAACGCTGCCAGTAGTAAGGTATTTATTAAAGTTATCCTAATGACGATATACATTCCGTTGAATAATTACGATGACTATAGTAAGCCTAAATGTTTCAGACGCGCAGCATCCTCTTTAATTTTTTTCACACATCCAAAACATCTATATGAATTATGGATTGATGTAACTTTAAATTTGGGGGTCTATCCTGAAACTTCCCCCCTACTTAACTCATCATGTGACTTCTCAAACTTACTCAGACCATCTTTTCTATGTAGTAAACCAGCAGACATTCTCACATCTTAGTGAGATTAATTAGTATAATGTTTAATTCATGTTCAATTCTTTGTTAATCATTTTTGTAGGTTTATGTTGTATTTTTCGGTAAGCTGAACAATTTCAATTCCAGAGCAGCATGCTTTATTATTTTGATAAACCAAATGTGGGAATGAATGAATAAATCTCGAAGCTGTTCCTGTGAAACCATCAGTTGAGTTTTACCAGTGTCTCGTATATTTCACGATATGACGATTGCCAATTGGCTAAATCCCAAGTCAAACATTAGCAATGCAATACGATTATGTTGACACAAAATCAGTATCTCATATGCAGGCAATTAATTATAAATCATATTGATTACATCTTAAACAAGAGACAGAAATTATCAATGCATGGGATTAGTTAAAAAATTCCTTCAGAGAATGTTCATTACTGCATTCATATGAAGGCTAAATCAATTATATCAGAGTGTCTCATCCGTTAAAATAAGAACAGTAAGGGGCTTTGCTTTTACATCCTGTGGAAAATTGAAAAAAAGAAAAAAAGAACTGACTCCGCCATGGGAGTCGAATCGCGGACCCACGGGATCCACGTTTTGAAGACGTATCCACTAGGCCATGACTCCTTATACTAACATTGTACATCATTGCTTTATTTTATAAAACGGAAACCAAAAGCAAGTGAAAGAAGACGTAAATTTCATGGAAAAGTAAAACAATTGACGATGATATGGCAAGATAATAAATTCTGCATGACTTTGTGTCGATTTGGGTTTAATTGAAAAACACGTTTTCTTTTCGCTTGGTGCAAACACATTTATTTCATTCCATGGGGAAGGTCGTATTAAACTGTATATTCGTAGAAATTACAAGTCTCTCCTGAACACATAAGCGTCACGAAGTGATGAACCTCAGGGCTATCATTATAGCTTATTATTATTATTATTATCATTATTATTATAATTATTATTATAATTATTCACAAACAGCACGTAAACTGCGTTTGTTTATATATGCAAGTCCAAGGTTATTTGTCTATTTTTGTGTCATTATTACCATTGATCATGATATTGTGAACATAAATTGACATCCGGAGTATCATGTTACTTCATGATTTGTGGTGTATAAACTACTGCAGAGCTTCTAAAATACTGTCATATCAATATGCAATAATCAATCTTAGATGGGTCGGTAACGTATGAAACAGAATCGCTTTGAACTGCCCACAATTCAAATATTACATATTTTTATTTATAGTTCGAATATGGTACCATGTGCACTTCCTCCAATCTCTTATCTTGGAGTCGCACCTGTAAAGATTTCATTATTTCTCAGCCGTTTATATAAATACACGATATTTTTTCCGCAGAACAAAATAATGATATACAGTGTCAATGATTTTTCACGTTAAAAAAAGAAATGCATCTATAACAGTTGGATGAATGGCCATGATAGGCTGCATTTCCTTTGAGAAGTGATTAATTTTAAATGTACATGTAAAAACCTTTTAATTATTTACTCGCAACTACTTGCATCTTCACTTGAAGTGTCCCTCCTATAGGAAATACAGAATTTTCATCTTTTTACAGTAATTTTGCTTATTGCCCTTTTTTAGTTTTGACATTTAATTCAATATCAAGCACAGTGGACGTGATTTCTTGTTATGACTGGGGTAGGGCCTATGAGGGCACACTCCTTTTCCCATTCGGAAATTCGGCATTTTTCCCCCAGTATATTTTGCCTTATCAACACCCCCAGGTAGAGATCTTTTCACTATACTCCGCAAAATCGCGTGGTAACCAAGCAAAAAAACAAAACAAAACAAAACAAAACAAAACGAAAAAAAAAGTATTTTAAAGCCCTTTCGTCACACAGGTTTAATAAAAGTATGATATTCACATCAACACATTTCCTGTTGTGTCTCAATGGGATCGGGTAACTGCAAATCATCATGTAAATAAATGTTTTTTAACGATTTTTTTTTTTTTTTTGGGGGGGGGGGGACCCCTGGAATAATTTTCAATACTGAGTCAGTGGCACCAGCAAGTCGTTATAGATCTTGTAGTAAGTTCGCATTTCTACAGTTCACACACAATGCAGTCTCTGCCGTATCGTCAACAAGATCTTCAATACAATAATGAAAACTGAAATATATCTTTTAGCTCGGTAGAGCAGAGAGATCGTTAGAATATTGACTGGCCAAGACATAACGTTCTCAAACACATTAGGGTCTATAGGCAATATGTTGTAAACTTTGCTCATTTATTAAACATATATTTCTCTGCAGTTTGATTTCAAAATTTTACGGGGGCCAATCCCCCTAAAAAAATCCCTGCCTGCGGTTATCCAATTTGTTTAGAGTCAGTTTAGGTTTTCTATAGCAACTGATGATAGCGGAATGAATTTCGATTAAATAAGATGGGAGTTCTCCCTCATTGTCAAGCTGTTACCCTATTTAGGGTACGTTGGTAGCAATCAACACTGAACGAATAAGATAAAGCATAATTGCACAGGGTATACAACACGAGACAAAAGATAACACAAACGCAAGACATGAACCCATTGATAAGACCACAGTCACAAACTAAATTAACAATGTGCCATGAGATATAAATAATTTATGACGTCATCATGCTCGATGAGATCTTTTTTACATTCGAGAAGATGGCTGACAGTTTGAAGTTTCTTTATACCCCCCCCCCCCGATAAAATCAACTATTGGCATCATATTTTGAGCAGGGAAATGTAAATCATGCTTTGAGTTTTTTTAAATTTGTTCTTCTCCATTTTTGTAGTCACTGTCTTTCAGGAGAAAAGAATACCAATAATATGGGTTACAGTTCGTTTTTCCGAAGGTTCGTTATTCCGAATGTTCGTTATTCCGAAGGTTCGTTAGTCCGAAAATGAAATAAGGTTCGTTATTCCGCAGGTTCGTTAATCCGAAAACGAAATAAGGTTCGTTAGTTCGTAAGTTATTTTCGGACTAACGAACCTCATTTCATTTTCGGATTAACGAACCTTCGGAATAACTAACCTTCGGAATAACGAACCTTCGAAATAACGAACATCACCCATCATTTGAACCTTTCCGGAATATGTAAGCATCTCATCATAACTCCTAAAATAAACGAATAACATGAAAAAAATCTACACCAGAAGCATTAATTATGCAATAATTATTTGGATTTGAAAACAATTAGAAATTAAACTTTGATTCCTGCGTTGATTCATTCCTTTACAAACCTGTACCAGGAAGTAAGAACAACATCTGGTTTTAGGTAATGTACTCTGTAGTCGGTCATATACATTATACCAATTTTGACAGTTGTAGAATTTAAGAAAAATCTATTTGTCCGATCTTGACAAAATCAACTGAACGTCTGGTGTAAAAACTACCCTTTGAACTGCCCTTTGTACTGCTCTAATAAAGGAGGGCGTGTTATAATACTGCTACCCGCCATTGTTACGCAATCATTCAGATTATATCTGTTATAAAAACGATTCTTATTCTGTCCCCTTGTTTACATTGACAACAGTGGCGTATCCAACAGATGGGCACATGCAGGAGGTGAATCCCCATATACCCTTTTATTTTAATAAAAAAAAGGGGGGGGGAAGAAAGAAAGAAAAAAAAAAGCAAACTACCGGTAACCAAATCTTATGAGAATAGGCGATTCTGCAACAAAACTTTTAAGACAGCAACAAATGGGCTTTTCTTATTTCCATTAGCAGTTTATTCCAAAGTTTTGGAGCAGCAACTGAAGGCAAAATCTCCAAGATTACTTTTATTTTTAAGTGAGGTAGCTTTAGAAGCAGCTTGTTTGCTTCGTAAGTTATGTGCATATGAATGTGATTTAAATAATAATATCAATTCAGACAAGTAGGGCTTGGCCATTCAGGACTTTGGAAAAAACTTTAACAAGCAGAAGTATCTTAAATGCAGTTCTATGCCTTTATTGGCAACCGATGTTACTTAATCAAAACAGGTGTTAAATGGGAAATATTGAGGAATTCCGTGGACACAAGTCTTGCACATACATTCTGAACACGATCCAGCTTGTTTATCTATAAATCTATTAAGCCAAACTATAATTCGTTACAACAATCAAGTAATAAATGCATAAACAATGCATTTTTAATTCCTGATTTACAAAGATTTTATTTGTTTTGTTTAGAGAAAACACGGTACAGGATCTTTCTGTAATACAGCCGCTGTCTGATTTTAAACCCCTTGAATAAATGACATGACATGAATTGAATAGAACATTTTGATGGTTATTTCACAGGCGTTTCTGCACGAAGAAGGACGATGTATGATGTTCAGCGAATGCGGGGAGAACCCTGATACCGATGGACGTACAAATGTGAACTGTCTAGACAACGAACCTGCAAGGCCTACTGGCTCAGCGGCTGGTATTACACTTCTGACTGATATTTGTCCAAGTTATGATCCTTCTGAAGTCTGCTGTGATCTAGAACAACTTAGAACCTTGCAGGTATACCACCATTGCCTTTTTGTTATCCCACTCGACACTCTACTGATCTCCATTTAACCAACCCCAAAATAATTCTTGCCCATAAATCGATTAGACACCATGGTCCAGATGTATGGAACAATTTACCTCCCAGCATAAAACATTCAGCATCACGTTATTCTTTCAAAGCACTAATGAAAAAATATCTTTTATCCAAATATTTGTAAAAACGACCAGTTCTAGAAAAAAAATCAAACAAACATACAAATTGCTAACCTTTCACAGGCACTCACCCACTTGCACGTACTTACAACTGTTATTTTTTTTTCTACCCTTTCTTTCTGACAAACTCTGGTTTATATGAGATTTTTCAAATATCGATTTTAATTACTACATGTGACACCCTTAAATGCGACTTATAATGTATCATGTAGCCCCCATCTCCCGGCTGCTATCGACTTAAGCCTTTTGGCTTATGATAGCTGGCCCCTGCATTTATATTTATTTCTTCTTTAAAACCAACTCTATCTTAATATTATCTAAGTATGCATATTTTTCCTTTGTATATTTGTCACACTTAACTTGTATCAATTTGATTTGTATCGTTATATTTTCCAATGTTTGTATCTTTAATAAATGCAGAAACTTCTGCTTAAAAAAAGGGTGGATCCAAGGTCAAAAGTGGGGAAACTCAGTTCCGAAATAAAGGGGGTTTTGGTTTAAAATTAAGATGGGCAATCCTAAAGCGGACATTACTGATCAAGACAGGGTAGAAGTTTTTTGTTTTTGTTTTTAATAAAAGGGGGAAATTGGAACTGTGTTTTCATTTACCGAAATATTACTGTGTGTGCAGACCAGCAAAATATTTTCTCAATCTGAAGTATAGACGTCACCATCTTTCCAAAAAGAGAAGGGGAGGGGGTGGGCATCCTACATAATTTAACCCCCTTCCGACGGGCCTTTATCTGTCACTGTAATATAATATCCATCAAAGGGTAAAAGTTTGTTGTCGGGCAATAATTATTAGATTTTATTCTCATCCCTGTACGTTATACTACAAGCATATGTAATTCTGCACAGTTCGTGCATAATTAATTCTGCTCCATTGGCCTAAATAGTTTGGCGTTAGAAATGGCAGCAGCAGCAACAACAACAAAAACTACATTTTAGTTTAAATCTGTAACTTCCCTACAAATTATATCATTTTCGCTTATAGATATTCTATTTGAGATAGAAGCAGATGATGTCTTTACGTTGTAACATGTGCTTTTGACTCAGTAACAAATTGTTATTGTTATTATTATTATTATTATTATTACTCATACCGCGCTTTTCCCATAAGGCCTTGAAGCGCTAACAAAAATCATAGGAGTGTAATTGATAGGATGACGAAAACTACTTGATATCAGAGCAAGATGAAACTTATGAGTTCGAACAATTATTTTGCTAATTAATTAATAGCTAAGAAAATATTTTCTTTGCATTGCGGATATCTCGCTATACCGTATATCTCTCCGATTCAAAAGGAATTCATTGGAATGAGCAACATGAGTCTCTTTATCATTATCTTGCCAGCCGTTATTGACTGCAATGCGACCTGCCTTTGGTCGTTGCCCAGCCTGTTTAGAGAACATCGAGACGATGATATGTCAACTGGTTTGTAGTCCTGATCAGAGCCTTTATACCAATGCTACGGTCCTTCTCGATAGCCCTGAAGGAACTGGTGTTCGTGTCTTTGATGCCTATGTCGGACAGGAATTCGCTGATGTTGCTTTTGATTCATGTAAGTCTAATAATCCCAATTTCCAATCTTTTTTCGAAAGTTTCTTGATATTGGGGTAAAACCTTTTCTTATCCCACATTCCTTTAAAGGTTCTTCAAGCCTAATATCTTCTCTAAAGTGTTTTAAAGGGTTCTGTCTTTAGGACCATTATTGGTTGTACGAGGAACCCTTTGGGGTTTATGAAAATACATGTAGAAAGAACCCTTACTTTATAGTACCCCTTTTTCTGGAGGTTCTAAACACGTGACAAAAAGGTTCTAACCGCCACAATTTTCTAAGAGTGAGGAGTGTATTTCTTACACAAAGCTTGGTCTAACAATGTTCCAAAATATTCAAATTTACTCGTTTTTACTCGTAGGTAAGGATGTTCAGTTTCCTGCGGCTAATACCCCAGTCATGGATGTCATGTGTGGAGGGTATCTTGGTGATGATTGTACGCCGCAACGCTGGCTAGACTTCTTAGGAGATACCGCTAATCAATTCATCCCCTGGAATATTGACTTCTATATTGTACCAACCAATGAAACACTCGATCGTATGGATAAAAGTAAGTGTATGCATGTATATCAGATATTTTCAATCCCTTTCTCCTTCTGTGTTAGAGAATATTTCCCTTTCTTCCCCTTATAACCAACAGTCACATTTATATCCTCAAGTTTGCTTTTCAGATGCAGAATATGTATTAAACTGGGTTTTCTTCTAAATTTGTCAATACATCTTCCATTTTAAATCACATGGACAAATTTCGACACTGTACAGTACGATCAACAAGTTTTGTCCCTTCGTGACAAGAAAGCCCATACCCATCAATCTACCAAAAGATTAGAAAAGTATTTCGAGAGGATGGATGTGTTATTTAAACTATCGACCCTCTACCCCTTTCCCCACCATTTCCATTACAGCTGCCTTTCTGTACTTCTCTAAACTTCTATCTCTTTCTCTCCTCCCCTTTTCCTTCTCTGTCTCTCTCTCTCTGTCCTAAAATACAATTTATCAAAATGATATAGCATGCAATGACAACGTATAATATAATGCGTTAAAGTTTCTTTTAAAAGAGCATCACTGTTCATGATAATGCTCGACTGAGTAAAAGACACATCTTTGCTCATTCGTAATTGCCAATTTGTTAATCTGTTCCTTTTAGCCATGGAACCAATGAATCCCCTTTCATACTTCTGCAACGAACCCGTCGGTAACCAGAGCAGCTGCAGTTGTCAAGATTGTGAGCGTTCTTGTTCTGCGTTACCAACCATCGGACCAACTGAACCACCGTACATGATTGGTCTCATGGATGGCTACTCCTTCATCATACTTATGATTTATGTCGGGCTTGCTGGCGTCTTCATCATCTCCATTATCCTCTACAACTGCCTGGTCGTCAGTAACAGAGCCGATGAAGGCGAAGAGCGCCCTCTCAGAAAGAATCAAGTAAAGATAGAACCCGATGATGTAAGTGGATTTGAGATCAGTATTATAACTGTCGGGGATTTCCTATGTGACCAGCCATCTAAGCTACAAGACCGGCTCTGTAATCTGGCCTTTAAGTCAAAATATTGAGCGGCCGGTTGGAAAAACACCCTCAAATCCGCCATCGGCGCTCCCGGAGGAGATAGATCTTCATTTCCATGATAACATTAAGTCTAATAGCTAACGATATATCGAGTTGATAATTTTTTCGTTCATCGTTTTTTTTTTTTTTTTTGGGGGGGGGGGGGGTGTTGCCTACTGGTACAGGTCCCTACATATCAGAGTCCTTTCTATATCCTGTTGTTTTGAGTTTTCCTCTTCATTAATGGTGCTTGCTTGGGAAAGAATAATGATCTTCTTGATACTGCTCATCGAAAATCTTCATCAATACTAGTAATACAAGACTTGTACATCAATAAAAAAAATAAATAAATAAAAATAAACGCTAGAATTAGGTTTACTATACTGCTTATCCATGCATACATTCACACGCAAAAACTGTAGCTTTTCATATTTCAATGTTGCTATGTTTTGCAAATATATATATATATATATATATATATATATATATATATATATATATATATTGGCCACTTTTTTCATCTAACTGCTATTAATTAAAAAGCATTAACTCCTTACATATTTTCGTTTTGTTCAAATTGACTGGAAAAGTGCATTTTGTTTCCATTTTGTGATCTGGTTATCAAATATTTCTTGCTTTCCCAAATTCTCCATACTCTTTCTTCAATAAAATCCTATCTCATCTCTGATGACTAACGAAGTTTATCTTGTTCCTTGATAATCTAGGTGAGCACGCTGGATAAAATCAATAAACTTATGGACGACAAACTGAGAGATTTCTTCACCTGGTGGGGAACCGGTATCGCAAGATATCCTGTTCTCGTTCTTGTCATCATGATCGCGGTCGTCATCGCACTTACATGTGGTAAGCATTGACCACCATATTGCTGGATTAATGCAAGTATAACTTTATAAAAAAAATTAAAAATAGATAATAATGGATATTTAGTTTTTATTGAACTTTGCATGCTTGTTGATCAAAATTGAAATAAAAGGGAAAGATGGGAAGAACTGGGAAAAGTATTATTGCATTGTTTTATTCTTCCTTTCGGCTGTAGGCCTATGTATGCCTATTATTTCCTTTCTGAAAAAGCTCAATTTACCATTCACTACGTTGATTTATGTATCATTTTCATGAGAAATTAAATAGAGTAAAATGACGTTTATAATTTGTATTACATATTGTCAGAAGTTACTACTAGATAGGACTTTTCATACCTTAATGTTATTGTGTGGGGTTTTTTTTTCTTATCCTACGCTACCTTTCCCTTTGTAATTCCAATCTGATTTGTCTTGGTTGCTCTAATCATGTAAATCAATAAAATGCATAAATACAAAAATAGCTATTTTACAGGCAAAAGACTTTATTTCTAGAAAAGAACTCATCTTTTTTACCCGATATGGTTTCTGAAGGTATCTTATTAATCGACATCGTCACCGATCCCGTTGAGCTGTGGTCAGGTCCTCAAAGTCGAGCTCGTCTACAGAAAGATTACTATGATGAAACATTCGTTCCTTTCTACCGGACAACATTGATCTACATCCGGGCTCCTAAAATGGATTATGAAGTATACGAAACATACAGCGAAGGGAACAAAACATTCGGTCCTGTCGTCAATTTAGAGGTTCTAACGCAGGTATGTAAGAAAGATCGTTGAAGAAAGAAAGAAAAAAGAACAAATAAATAAAAAGGTGGCTTAAGAATGAGGATGATTAAGGAGGAAGAGAGAGGAGAAAGAGAGAGTGCATGGGAGGGGAAAGGAGGGAGAGAGAGAAAGAAAGAAAGAGAGAGTGAGAGAGAGTGTGGGGGGGGGGAGGGATATAATAAGGGAGGGGCATGGAAGGGGTTTTGAAAAGGAAAGAGGGAGGATTCCATCTGTATTGTGCTGACAATAATAGAACCATTGTTTTTTAATGCATCAAGAAATCAATACAACGATTTCAAACCCTTAAAAACAAATAACAATAAACAAAAGCCCAAAAGTTCCGAAATGATGACAGTTCCTTGTTGTCCTGGCAGGCCCTTGATCTTCAGAAGGCTGTAGAGAACATTACGGCTTACTATAAAGGTACACCAGTAACCTTCCAAGATATCTGCAACAAACCATTGGCTCCTGTCGTCAACAACTGCCTCATACAAAGTGTCTTACAGTGGTGAGCTATGAAACATCAAGTATCATAATATATTTCAATATAAAATTACATTTCTGGAAGTTGACTGTCAGAAATCTCACATGTTAACTATTTCACTTTACTGATGTCATGATTTTTTTTCATTTATATGCATACCTTTTTTGTTGGAATGCATATAAATAGGGGAATGTGAGCAATTTTCACAACACTAAACTCAAAAGTAAAACATGTAGGCAGAAATTACCATGAGTCTAGTTAGAACGCTATGAATGAACAACGTCCATAGATTCTCATACTTTTAAACCATGTTTCATAGTGCTTTATAACAGTTAATTTGTCTGTGCATCTCATATTTATATCGTTGCAACCTACCTTTGTTAGTTGTGAATGACTGAGCAGTGACCGTGTATCACATTTTTACATGTATATATTTAGTATTTTTTTACAATGTGTGACCGAGCCCAATTTCAATGGTTCCTTGAGGATTTAGATGAATAAAATTTGAATTGAATTGAATTGAATTGACATAAATCAACAGTTTTTTATTAGGATTAATTAATTGATCCCAACGAAAATCAAAGCACAGAGTATCTGGCAATGTATATAGCGCTTATTTTAGCGTCTTAAAGAGCTTCATAAAAGTTGAGAAATAATTACTCCCCCACCACTTCGTCAGCATCTACCGTCATCAGCACTCTTTGCTTTTCCGAGAATGAAAAATACCTTATACTCACTTGCAAGACCGCTGTCAATAGTGGTAAATGTAGATTAATATGAAGTATACAATGATGGATGAGTTGTGTGATCATTGGTTGAGTTTGTTCTTTTATTTGATGTTCTTGATATAGGTTTGACAACAGCTACGAGAATCTTAACAAGGTAGCAACGGACGCTGAAGGAAGATCAGCTAATTATCGAGACCACTTCCTGTATTGCATGAAGTAAGTATTAGTTTGTCATTGGGAGAAAGCTTTCATACGTAATATTTAAAAAAAATCATTCCAGCTATACGTAGTCATTATCTTATTTCTTTTTTCACTGGTCACACCCAAGGTGTTTTCGAAAGTGATCTCACATTCAGAAAAAAAAAATGAATACTGCGTAACTAGTAAAGAAAATGCATAGAAACTTATAATTGTTCGTTGTTGTACAAGTAACACACACACTTTTTTTAAACACGTGCACACGTTGGTATCAATATGCCTATAGCATTTTCATTTATTTGATGTATAAAAGAGCAATGTAGATAAAATGCCTTGCTCAAGGGCATAAGTGCCGTGCCGGGGATCGAACCCCGGACCTTCGCGTCTCCATTCAAGCATACACACTCACACACGCCCACACATACCCGGATTTTTAATGGCTTTTTATTGAAACTTGATCAATCGAATGCTTGTAATAAGAAACACAGAGAATTTTTCTTGACTGTTGATATTCTGACTGATTTGCAGGAGTCCACTTTCTCTTGAAGACAACACTCCTTTGAAAGATATGTGTGTCTCAGCCTTCGGAGGTCCTTCCTACCCATATGTCGCGCTTGGTGGTTACCCAGGTAACTATCAACTATCATTTCATTCACCAATTCTAATGTTTAATGTCTTTGTGAGAGCAGGTTACAAGACATTTCACCAACCTTTTGTTTAAAGATCTGAAAAGTGTCTTTAATTTTTACTTTCATTTTTTTTCTTCAAAATTAAAACAGTCATAATTATGTTTAACAAATCATAGCATTATTATCATATACGTACTCGAAATGAAAAAAAAAAAGAACAACATCTCATTCATAACCGATTGAAACTGGGAGTTATGTTAATTTATGAAATAATTTATATTTGAATATTCTTTAGCTGTAATTTGAAACTAATTAATCCTCTGTATTATAATTATAGATAGAAGTTGTCTAATTCCTTGTACAGAGCAAGATCTTCAAGATAGTGTATATCCCTTTCGAATTCAACGTGTAAAAATTAGTTTATAGTTACGATGACGATCTTTTTTTTTTTCATTCCCTTCTGAATTGATAGAGGATGACTACAATGAAGCCGAGCTATTGGCAATCACTCTTCTAATAGATAATAAGAAAGACAACGATACTTGGTACGAGATGGTCCTCGAATGGGAAGCTGAGTATCTGAGATTTATGAAGGATTATGAGAATCCCAACTTTATCATCTCATATTCGGCAGAGGTAAGAACTCATCTAATAAATCATTTTCTTGTTGGTAATAAATTTCTGAGTACCCATGTACCGAAAACAAAACTGGATTTACCTCTTGTATCATGTGTATGGTGCATTTCAAATAAAATGTCCCCGCTTGATCTTAAAAAGCATGCCCTTAAAAAGCTAGACTTCTTTGAAGAACAGAGTAATTCTAATAATGCCGTTGCATAGAGCTTTCCAGCCGTAATTTACATTGAACCTTGATTTACAAATTTATTTATATTTATCCGCTTGTTTTATATATTTGTATTTGAAGTCTTTTTAATATCTCGGAAAATAAAACTAAACCAAACCAAAACCTTAAAATCATTTCTCCGGCTTCAGCTTCTGCAGCCAATGAGGACATAAGTACTGATTTGAATCGAAATAAAAGGCTATTTTCCTTCTATTGCCTGACTGATCAAATTATGAGAATGAATTATTATAGATAAAAGTCACATAATTATCTGACAAATCCACTTAATTAACCTCCTTCGAAATGTCATAGAGATATGATCTTTGATCTTAAACACTATTCACTCATCACTCCTTTATCACGAAATGAAGTCAGTTACCTTCTTTATCACTACCTGGTCTCAAGACTCCTTTTTGAAATCTAGTTAGGAAAATTTTAGCTTAGTCTCCCTCTCTCTCTCTCTCTCTCTCTCTCTCTCTCTCTTTCTCTCTCTTTCTATCTCCGTTTCTCCTTTTCTCTCTCTTTCTCTCTTTCTCTCTCTGCACTACACGATATCCCTTGTAATTTTCTCTAGTGTTTCCTTAAATGCTTGACATCGTTATTTTTCCTTTTTTCTTGCCAGTTGTTCGAACTTATGAGGCAGGTGCACAATTATGAACGCCTATGCTATGATTTATAAGGAAAAAAAAGAAGAAATAAAGGAAGAAAGAAATCATTGAATCGTTCATTCATTCATTCAAGTAATCAGTATTCATCGATTAATCACTCACTCACTCACTCAATGATCAGTAAGTCAGAGAATCATTCATTCATTCATACAGCCAGTCAGTATATCAATGAACCAATGAACTAATAAATGAATCGATCAATCAATCAATCAATAATAATACTCTATTCTGTCACAGCGTTCCATCGAAGATGAGTTGGTTCGTCAAAGTGAAGCTGATCTTGTAACAATCGCCGTCAGTTATCTTGTCATCTTTGCTTACATCGCCTTGGCTCTCGGTGAATTCACCAAGATGGATCGATTGTTGGTATGTATACACCCAAACCTTCAAACAGGGGCGTATCCAGAGGGCGGGGGATCACAAGGGTGCGGAAATCCTTTTGTCAGTAATTATTTTAGCTGGAACCCCCTTGCTTAGTAGCTTTCTGAAAGTCAACAGCAAAGAAGTCCTCGTTTTTTTCTTTTTTTTTTTAAAAACCAAACCTTAAAAAAAAAATCATTTCTGTCAGTCACAAGCTAATTCAGATTCAGATTCAAAACACATCTTTATAATAAAACAATTACACGATCAAGAAAACTTGGTGGTAGGAGGCGAGGCGAGGTTCTCTAAAAGCATGTAGCTTGTGTTGAGGTCGCCGTTACAGTATTGTGTATCATATAAATATAACAATCATTACATATGTCTACTTGAAACCATGGAAAAAATGGAAAACAAAAACTGTTTACTAATATCCATTAAGTAATAACCCCCAACCATCCAAAACAGTCTGATGCAGCTTTCCATATAGCAACATGCTTTGTACAGGAAAGAAAATCCACTCTTTATAGGAATCTAGGATCACTTTGTTTTGTCGTAAAAATCAATGAAAGATGGAATCTAGTTGTATTTTCTAAACATTTTTTTCAAAAGGGAACAACTACTCATCTTGATCATGTTTTCTTAAAGGTGGATTCTAAGATCACCCTCGGTTTAGGTGGTGTCTTCATCGTTCTCAGCTCTGTATTTGCTTCTATCGGTATATACGGGTACTTCGGTGTCGAGACAACCCTGATCGTCATGGAAGTCGTTCCCTTCCTCATCCTCGCTATCGGTGCTGATAACATCTTCATCTATGTCTTAGACTTCCAGGTAATCTTGCTTGCTTGAGTTTTGTTCCATCTTTCAATCCATACATGCACTGTTAGGTGGTGAAGCTCTTCACGGGATATACTATCAGTCACAATCAAAAGGGAAACTTATAACTTCACCAGTAACCCTCTAACATATACCAAGCTGAAAACCAAGGTTGAGATTAGTTAGGGCACAGTCAATAGAGGTTAGAACAATCCAATTGACAATTGATTTAAATAGTTTTTATTAAGATGTGTAGTTACTTTCAAATACGTACGGTGTGATATAACGATGTATGAAACACTAAGATTACTTCGCAGAGTTCCTATAGATCATTTTACTAGTCCACAACACATTATTGTTGAACGAAAATTTTAATGAGTCAAGACTTCTCTTAAATGCAGAAAATCTAAATCTTGAGTTTCTTATTCTGATGATGTTTTCTAGCGTGATCACAGACAAGAAGGGGAGACACGTGAGGAACAGATCGGGAGAGTTCTGGGGAAGGTTGCACCTAGTATGCTGCTATGTGGCCTCTCTGAAGCTATCTCGTTCTTTCTCGGTGAGTGAGTAGGAAGTAGATAATCATGGAACATTTCGTGAATTTCTCTGCTTCAAATTCAAATGATGAAACGAAAAGAACAGCTAAAGTCAACAATACAGGATATTCAAAAAGTTGGTGACTCCATGTTAAGCAAACCATGACGGCACCTACTGCAGCCTGTTGGTAGCATTTTAATGTTTTGATAGTGTTTTAATATTCGGAAATCTGGTTTCGAGGGCGAGGGCTCCTAAACAATCAATGTACAGGAGCAAATAAAAACAAAACGATAAATGCTCAATAAGAAACAACAAATATGATTACTAAAGTATATTGGAGAACTAATACCTGAATGCAGTTATGAGTCGATGTGCTTTGGTGTCTTTGCCAGGCGTGTGAGGGTGCGTGCGAGGGTGTATGTGCGTGTGTGTATTTTTTTTTTGGAAATGGCCCTTGCCAATATACTAATAATTATATGACATGATATGATGTAACCTCTCACGCGAGGTCGATGTATCAGGAGCTGTATCACTCGAGAAATCTCTTATCAAAGTCAATATTTCCCACCTATGTGATAGCCGCCACATTGTCAATAATGTTATCTAATCAAACAATTTTCTTATCTTCAGAAATTGAGCAGTTTATCTCACAAATTAAATTTTGTTTATAAGCATATATGCCTAATATGAATTTATCACTTTGCTTTGCAAAACTTGTTTTCTCAAATTAATTCATATTGCTTTTCTGAAATAAATGACAAGGTTACATTGGTGGATCAACGTTTTTTTTTTCAACGTAGTAGAGTGCTGACTAGGTAAAGAAACAAAAATATTAATTACTTGAAAATATCCTTTTATGCTTTTATTTGATTTTATCAGGTGCTTTGACTGAGATGCCTGCTGTTCGAATCTTTGCTCTATACTCTGGTATGTCAGTACTCATCAACTTCATTCTCCAGATCACAGCCTTCGTCGCTCTTCTTTCACTTGATGTCCGAAGACAAGAGGTTGGTAATCATCGTCGATTTCATCCGTGCTGGCGTAGCTATAGGAGGGCATGGTGCACGAGTCCCCTAATGAAACTGAAAATACAGAAAATAAAAGAAAGAGAGAGAAAGAGATAAACAAAGAAATAGGAGGAGAGAGGAATTGAAAATTATATGATAGACCTTCTCCCGCAAGATCTCACTTACTGAAATTGTTCTTGTACATTTCATTCTCCCTTTGAGACCAATGTATTCCAGTATACCAGCCCCCCCCCCCCTACGCTAAATCACTCATCGATACTGAAAGTTTTCACTAGTTTTATGTAGACTTTCTTGTATCTGTTTGTTTTATCGGCATTTCCTTTGCCTCTTTGTATATGCACTTTCCAAATTTTTGTAGAATAAAGTATAGTTCAAGCACAGCTATACACAGCTATATATTGTTTTAAATATTTGAATGATGATTAGAAAAATCGATACTTCCCTTTTCTGTTTTCCCCATCATAAGGATATTTTCTTTCCTTTCATTGCAGAGTAAGTCGAAGGAAATTTGATAAATCAAAGTGCTGGAAGTAAAGAAAAGAACATTCTAAATGATACTACCCATTCTAACATTTACCGAACATTTGCCCATTTTTACAGAGCGGCCGTTTTGATATCGTATGCTGTATACCACCCCAACATAAAGATCCAGTCCCTAAGAAGATGGGTTTGCTTCAGATGGTCATGAAGAAATATTTCGCTCCCTTCATCATGATGAAATGGGTCCGACCTGCTGTGGTATGTAAATGAAAGAATTTGTTTTTTTTTCCTTATCTGGAGGATAATGATTTCATTTTCATAAGAGGAGCCCCATTCCCAAAACAGCTGTCAGATGCCTAGAAAGTCTTGATTGCATGAAGTCTATTGAGAAGCTTAATTTTCTTATACAAAAACAAAGCTCAAGTATTAAAAAGGATATATAAGACAAACTGCTTTGAACTACGCTGTCGTGTATGATTGTTTTCTCTGTGGAGAAGACAAATTGCGTGGACGATGATGTAGCAAAAATTAAAAAAAAATTCAGATACTACGTAAAACACCTACTTCATTAAATGAATTGAATCCTTCTTAATTTTTGACAGCAAAATAAAACAAGTTCCACTATTCTTTCTGCAGATACTTATCTTCACTGGGATCACGTGTGCCTGCATCGCTCTGACCCTCAAACTTCCTGTTGGTTTAGATCAAACTATTACCATGCCAAAGGTAGGTAGTGCTTTAAACCAAACCATTCAACTAAAATCCCGGCTAAAATCAAACTTTCGTAGAATTTCACGGACATAAGTTGTTATAGAATCAACCCTTTGAGTTATGTTAGACATTGGAAGACCAGTCATGATAGAAGTGCGATGACTCGAAATCATTATCCTTTGAGTTTGTCATACTTATTTTGAATTATATGATTTAATAATGCATTGCATCAATCGTTTTGAAAAGAACGTAACATTGAAGT